>JAODJX010000049.1:8534399-8550277 GCA_026776945.1 Isichthys henryi | reverse complement strand
GAAAATGCTTCGAGAGAAAAAAAAAAAAAACTTTCCAAAACGTGAAATGCTAAATAAAATCCCCTGCAGTCCCTTATAAGGGCATCAGTGAGAAAAACCAGAAAGACGTAGAAACGACAACAAAAGCAGCAGAATCGCAATTTTAACTGAAATCAGTGCTTTGGAAATAAATGTAAAGGAGCAAACACTTAATTACACAGCAGCACTTGCTCATAACAACAACAAAATTAACAGTCGCGCGGCTTCACTGCGCCACCCAGACAAAAATGGGGGGGGGGGTTGTGTTCGGGGAAACACTATTACGCTGTCGATGGACAACAAGCAGTTATTAAACTAAATTATTTATGCCGTTTTGACAAGTTAAGCCAAAGCTGGCGGTATGTTATTCGTTCCAGATAAACAAACAGGAAGAGTGCTGTTTGGGAAGTACACACTGACAGAGGTATTCCTGCACACACCTCACGAACACACCCTGTAACGCTTTACACACTTTTCTCTCATACGTTTAATTCACAGGGGTCAGCCAGCATCCGTACACCAGCAGGGGCTAAGGGTCTTACACTGCCCTGCACAAGATTTGAACCAATAAACACCTGGATACTGGTCACTAAGCTGAGCTGCGTCACATGACTACACAGCATGGTGCGGAAGATCCGAATCAAGGTCAAGCACTCGGGTCATCAAATGTCTGACACCGGTCCTGATGAAGTAAAATGAACCAGTGGGTCAAATGGCCCTTAAGCTGCCCCACACTGCAAGCTACCTGAACCCAGGTAGTAGGTAAAGAGGCGGAATCTCACCTTTCAGGTTCTTCGGATGGTTCTGCTTTGTGCGTGGCATCTTTTCCCACTGCTCATAGGCTCATGGCTGAATGTGGCTCCGGGGGTCGGTGTCCAGGGGGCGGGGGGCACGCTGCGATGCCAGGGAATGTCGTCCGCTCATCTGTAACGGGAATACCGGAGAGCAGAACCAGGAGTCAGAGCGACAGTGCCTGGCGAGGCTGACGTCGTTCTGCCCTGTCTTAAAGTCAAAAAGGGAACCTAATTTTCATCGAGAGGCCATTTAAAAATGCTCCATGAAGCAAATGGGGAGCCTGAGCACAGCGCCTGAGTCTTTGTGAGTCAAAGAGGCAGCTGAGGGATGTTCAGAAACATCTGCAGCCGGGGCTTGTGTCGGTGGAGGAGCCAACTCTTCGCACACAACAGCTTGACTGACACGTAACGTGTCATAAACAGCCCTCGCGCCTCTGGCTTGACAAAACCAGGGTGAAACCGCAGGGGAGAGCGACACTGAGTGGGGCAAGTCAGAGGTTAAAGGTGGCCTCTAACGTCCGAATAAAGGGCGCCACACGGTTCATCGGCAAGGACACCAGGCAGTTTTGACTGCAGCGTCTAACAAACAGCCTTTTTGGGGGATTCAATGCAGACGATCGCTGTTCTCTTCACCCACTCACAGCTTCACCTAACTGAAGCTTCCCATTAACATGCGATGTATAAAGCAGCCATCGCTAGACTGAAAGCCTACAATAATACCTGCAGCAACGCTGAGGTTTGACTGTTGGCAACAAATAAACAAACGTCAAGAATTAAATGAATAAATGAATGCAGATTAGAGCGTGAAGGTGTAAGCGTCTGCTACCATCAACAACACAACAGCGACGTATAAACATGTAACCTGTCAAACTTCAAAATGATTATTTTTCTCCGCTTATTGCCGACAACATTATGTCATCTCCCACCTCTCAGGCAGCCCGTACTAGCACTATAGGATTTGTCTCCCTTGCGGTGGTACATGTGCGCCTTATGGCAATGACATCACCGCATTGTGGACTGGCACCAATAGAGAATCGCATGAATCACGGCTCAAGGGGACAATGACAAACAGTCTGCGATCGATACACGGGCTTGTCCGAAATAAAAACGTTTCACCCCACAAAGGCACACGTGTTAACAATCATCCTCTGTTTCATGCTTTCCGGTCAATGCAAGAACCACCCGAAAATAAATAGCTTGGGACGAGCTAAAAAAAAAAAAAAGAAAGAAAAAAACCGCATGCTTAATAAGGCATCTAATGCCAGCTAGCTATGGAAAAAATACCTGTATGAATCCATATATTACAGTCTCTCGCTTAACCAGCTGCAGTTACAAAAAATCGCGCATTTACAACGCAACAACAACAATAGGATGAAGACAGCCCAAGACCCAAAAGCATGCCCTGTCGACAAATATGCTTTCATTACAACAGGGACATGAGGATGTACGATGTATTCCGGAATTGCATGCCATACTTCTCTATAGCCCCGAGCCTTCAAGCGTCTACGACAGCCAAAAGGTTTTTTTTTTAATCGCTTGTTGGAGTATGTCGTTAATTGAAAAGAGGACGAAAAGGAGATCAACAAGAGGGTGCGAGCTGCGCGCTGATAATATTTTGCATGTGTAATCACATGAAGCGCGGCTACGAGAGGGAGGAGCCAGGGAAAACCCCCTTTGCAGGACGACGCGAAAGAGGCACTTCCCATCTGGGTGAATCATGCAACAACTTCCATCAATTAGACGCACCTCGGTTTTACCGATTGTGATATTACACCAATGTCCCTCCGGCAGCAGCTATTAAACTGCTGCGCTCAGGCACGTCCGAAGCGACAATATTATGCACGCCGCTTTAAAAATATCAAACTTAACCTGAGAAACACCATTACTGCAGGCGTCAAAAAAACCGAAACGATGTTCTCTGAATTAATAGGACGGATGACTGTTTAGCTAGCCGGGACAGCGGTCCCTTAACGATTTCTCCGCGTTTTATTTTCCCTCCGTACCTAGAATCCCAGAAACGTTACGCAACGAACTAAATAACGCGTTTAGTTACAGGCAATGAAAGCAACTTTTCGCCCGATCGCAGCAAGATAAAAGGGAGCACTGTGAGGCATGTAGCTACTTAGCGAGCTAAAAACACCACACACACTCATGCACCCGAGGATGGCCGTAACTTTTGCACAATTTAAACATTTAGAAACCTTAAATATATATATACTTACAGGTGTACTCGCAACTGTTGTATGTTTTTTTTTTCTATTATGACAGACCTTTACAGTCAATGGGGAAGAGTGTTTTTTCTCTTTACCCTCTCTCACTTTCTATTGCAGGAAACAGGCAGGCCCACTGACGTCAACGGGGGTCCCGTCCCGCCCCTCAACCGCTTGAAAAGGAATGTAAGGAGGTGCGCGACGGCCGACAAGCGAGATTCAAGTGGGTGTAACAATTACAACGCGTAGACTTATAAATTCATAAGGTTTTCTGGTTCCTATAAATATGATTATTGAACAAAACGCGATAATGAACGGCTTTTTAAAAGTTCGTTTCATTGTTCCACAAACTCTCGTCCGTCGTGGTGCTACTTAGGTACCTCCCCATTGCACATAGTTTAGGACTGACGGTGTTCCCGGAGGTTCCTTGTTGTCAGGTCACGTTGTGCCCCTTCAGTACCGCCTGGGCTTTCCCTTGCAGATATTCCCAAGCTTTAATCCCTTTCAGTGCGTAGCTACGCCCGTGTTCAGCACTTGTCCATGCGATTTCGTCTGTAGTGACAGAACACTGGCTTCGACGAAATCGCTGAACGGAGATAAATTCCTCCAGAAACGGAACTAAAATCTTAATCGAGCTGCAGACTTGATCTGTGGTACTGCGGTGTTTCAAAAATCTAGCAGGTCTAAGGACATCAGCTATTTTTGTTCTTTAAAATTGCATTGGCTGTGTCTTGGCCAAATCATATCTATGATTTCGCTTGATAATTAACCAGCAACAAGTTGTGCACTAATATCTTGTATAAATAATAGGGCTCTAACTGACAAGTTTAATTTTCTGCTAATCACCACCGGTTTAACTAATAAAGGAAAGTATGCTGGAAAAAAATAATATCGATACCATAAGTTTATGTGATCGATTTGTGGTAACAGGTTTTCCGTAAAATAGTGCTTTGAAAATTACATATTTCTAAAAATGTATTGTTTTTCTCTGTATACTAGAATTCGTAGTATTCGTAGAGACATTCCATTTAAATTAATGTAAGAAATTAATTGTAGGCTAATCCATATTGAAAGTAATAATAATAAAAATCGCACAAGGTTGTTTGTTGTTATTCCGTATTCGCAGTGAATCATTTACATTTCACGCAAGCATCCGTTAATGGAAATCTAACTCATAACATTAATATGTAGTCCAGCATGATCTCTTGGCGCAGTTTTAGAAACGCAATGACGTGATACTGTTATTTCTTCTTTTTTTGCACACTTATAATGATGGTATAGTAACGGAGTGTATCTCTCTAACGTCTTCATCCCGCCCGCGTGACTGCAAAGCAAGTGTGTTGTATAAAGGCCGCGTGACATGTTCCTGTGTTCCGCACCTCACCGTAAGACGCACAACGCTGTAAGATACAAAATGGCAACCCGCTCATTCCAGTTTTCGTTATGTGTTTCATGCCACACTTGAGTCATCAGCTGCTTTGCGTCACTGGACTGTAAACATCCTGTGAGTCCCTTAGGGTTTCCAGGCAGAGTATTTAACACCACTGCCTATTGTCTCGTTGTGGGGGACGGGCTGGAGACACTCCAGAACGTTACTGTTTAAAATCTTTCTTTTAAGAAAGAGTTGAAATATGTACCTTTCAAAATTATGTTACCGACGTGAATTCCATAAGCAGCACACTGAATTCTTGAGATGAACAAGTACCCTGAACTGGACTCTTTAAAGCTGCGAGATATTCAGTGCTGCTGTTTATACTTTTTTGCTCTTTCTGTATGACTGCTGTTCAACCCGCAAACATCACCTAATTATAAAAAGACAGCTATTCCAGTTACTCAGAACTGCACCATTTGCTTATGTGCCTCTAATGACTCAGAATGATCTGTGCATAAGGGTCACTCAAACACATATTCACATATAAACACAAGCATGATGCAGATAACAAACAGAAGCACTGGGCATTCATCCACCAATCGTCGTCTACTACAGGGTCACTGTGAACCTGGAGTCTTTCCCAGATAACAAAGGGCACGAGGCTGGGAATGCTGCTCCATCGTAGGGGCTCACACTTGCACACTCACACTCACTATGGGCAATGTGGAGCCTCACTTTCACCCAAATCAGGTGTTTCTGGAGGAAAGTGGAGATCGAACGTCCAAACCCACAACCCTGGAGGTGTGAGGCTATAGTGCTACTTACTGCACAAAAGGCTGGGAATTAGAGTTTAATAAGGCCAGTTTTGATTGATCTGTTTGTGATTGGACATTTAGGTCACATGGGTTCAAGGTAGCCAATTAACATTGACATCAAAAAAGGCAAAAAGAAACTGCTGTTCAAGAGGTTAGTTATTCACTGATTGTGATGGGCTGTTTGTCAAGGTTTCATCTTAGCTGGAGATGCTCAGTGGGCCGTTCAGAGGGTGCAGCAACATGACCTGCAGTGTGCAAAGCAAGTAGTGAGCCTGCCCATCAGTGTTTCAGTGCAGTGCACAGCGCGGAAAGCCCCCTCCCTCATAGCCTGTCAATGCACATGACCCCTTCCACGACCCTGGCGTTTCACAAGAGGCTGAGGACCACTCTGCAAGTCCTATGACTAGAATGACCAGCACTTAACTCCTTCACTGCTAATTCAGCCCTAGATTTTAGAGCATGTTATCGAGTGTGTGCAAAATAATGCCTTGTCCTTCCTCTGAACCACACGTGTCTCTGAGTAGCTAAGCTTTGACTACAATGTGTGTGGCTCCACAGGATGGCTGGCAGAGTGATGCTCTTGCTGAGCCCTTGAGTAAGGCTCCTAATCCCAAATTACTCCAGGGACTGTCCGACCCTGTGCTCTGATCCTCATTTGTACGTTGCTTTGGACAGAGGCCTCCTCTAAACAAATAAATGTAACCTAAAAACTGATTGATTTTCCAAGTGTATAAGTTTGTGTTTTTAGTCATAAATTTTATCTATAAATAACAAAATTTTGCATTCAGATGCATTTTCGCAATGGCAACTAAGGTCCAACATTCTTTGATGCAGTAGCTTTCAAGGTGAGAGTCATCCATGCGGATCGACGTAGCATTTAAAATGGCCCGCACACCTTTCGAGTGACATTTGCGGGGTCTTTCTCCCCACGAGGTCATGCCACACCGCAGGACACATCCACCACCTGGGAGTAAGAATGCAGATTGTCGGTGCCAGTCTTCGGGGATGAAAGAGAGAGAGAGATTGGATGAAGGAGAAAAACCTACACAGATCCCATTGGCTGCTGTTGGCTTGTTTGGAGTGTGGCAGCCTCAGCGAGACGCGTCAGACGTGCTGTCTGTGTGTTACATAAAGCTGCAGCTTCTCTGCCTCCCTCCCACAGACCTGCGTGCGCCACACGGCTGCAACAGAGGCGTCGGCCGCCTTACCTGGCGTGCCTCAAACGCTCCAGTGCTGGGGCCTGATCGCAGGAGCTGTGGGCGGCTTCTCACATATGAATCAGACCACCACTTTCTCGCTGTAAAAATAGAGATCTGTCACAGTCTTCCATCGCTTCGGAACTCATCTAATTATGCTATCTACGTTTCGGGAATGTTTTTTGTCCAGTCTGGCAAGGATGTCACGCTCTTCGTGCCCCTGTGCACTCCCCTCACAGGTTAGCAGCTGTTGCACAGTGCCAGGGGTCCGGAGGGAGGGCCGGGTGGGGTTTGGGAGGCAATAATAGACTTCCTGTCTCTGTAATCTCCCTGGCATTGATCAGACTGGCAGGAGTCTCTTGACCCACTCATGGGAAACTTCTGCTGCCATTATAGTCCTGATTCTGTTTCCATGGCATCAGCCCCGTTCCTAGGGATGTGTCATCAGAGTATCCCGCCTGCGGTCACAAAGTCTGACAGCGGTGACAGATCCATATTTCTGGGCTTATTCAAATGAATAATGTGCGGGTCCCAGAATGGCCATGGCGCTGGGATTCCGGTGAACATTTCACACTCTCTCGCACGGAAATAGATAGAGGCACATTTGAGCGGGCTGCCGAGTGCTGACATTCGAGCCAGTCGTCAAACGTGGAGCGGCGGCAGGTTCGGGGCACTCTGCCAACGTGGCTTTTCAAGGGATGGACACACAGCCATCGTCACAGGAACGCATCCAGGATTCTTCCCCCCGGATTTTGGATCGCATGCTTGTAGCCTGTGGGAACAGCTCGGGGGGGGGGTCGTTCCTGTGGAGTTCCCAGGTAGGCCGTCTGTTCACGGGTCGTTCAGCGATTTACATGTTTCAGTTTTACTGAAAGCTGGGGCATGTCACCTCCTTGGCCAGACCAGGGGACGGGACCTCTTGGGGTCCCCAGAATCTCCGGTCACACGGCTTGGCTACAACTGTGGCTTGCCGTAGCCAGGGAGGTCCTCTCCAATAGCAGAGCAGCTTTTAATAACCATGCACCACCCACACAACTGCCCCCAGGCCCCACAAACAACAACCTGTTACATAAACGTGCCAGGAGGCTGGGGAGGCTTTTTCTGGGCGGCTTGTCTTCGCGTGTGGGGGAGTTTATCTCACTGCCGATGATGTAACATTTTACAAGCACATCTCATTCTCTTTTTTTTTTGTTCCTCCTCTATTTCAAGATCATAACAACACATTCAGATATTTCCCAATTTCATTTTGCGTTAAATACCAACTCCAGTGCCTCCGTACCTCAGAAAAGAGGCATCACAAAGGAACAAAATTGCCGAACAAATGGACAAAAGTGGCCTTGCTCCGGCAGAGGCACGAACAAATGCGTTTTCAGAGGCCATATGGATTTGGGGAGAGTGTGAACGGGCTGAAGTCCGTGAGGTCTGTTTACGATCAGCAAAGCGTCCACACTTTATTTCTCACCTTGCTTATGTGTCAGGCGAGCCTTGCGTTTCATTCAGGCCTATCGGCAAGATGATGAATAATCTATTATGGGATTAAGAAAGGGTGAGACAGAGATCCGAAACAGGACAATTAGTTGGCAAGCTCTCTGTAATATAAAATTCAGGAGGGGTCCCTCAGACGCTCTTTTAATTAAATGCAGCTTTGACACTGACCACAGTGGCCCCAGAACACAACAGTGCTGATGTTGTAATATCCTGGCAGGACGGCCTCCTCGTCTGACTCATCCCGTCTATCCGAGAAGCTCACGTGTATGATAATTGTCATCGGCTATAAGTGTCTCCCAAGTGCCCTGTGATGGACTGGCATCCCGTCCAGAGGCGTCTCCTTCCCTTGTGCCCTGCATTGTGGAGCGATAAGCTCCAGACTCTCCTGATATAATGGATGGAAGACAGGTGGATGAATGCGCATCAGTGCCAATGGCTATAACAGGGAAACATTTGTACGTATTAAGGATGAAAAATTAAATGCAGGCACGTACTGTACTTCGACATCTCTGTGGTTCCTGATGCATTTTGCAATTGATATCTTGCTATGGGTCAGATATAAAAATGTTACTTTGGGTCCAGCTGTCTACTGTTTTAACTGAGATGGGCAACGGGAGTTTGAGTGTCAGGAAATGTTCGGAAGAAGCTGGTGCCACTTACAGTATTGAGTTACTTTTACTGCTAATGTTTTTATAACATGTCATCAAGTGGTTTCGTCACGTACTATCAGTCACAGAGAGGGATTTTATGGTGAGATTCAATTCAGTTCAAATTCAATTCAAATCACTCTATTTGTCCCCAAGGGGCAATTAAAAAGGCACGTGGAATAAGTATAGCAACCATTTATGCATAAAAATTTATGTAAATAAAATGACATAGAGACATAAGAGATAAAGTGCATTGCTGCTCGGCAAACCTTAATACTGTGCTGCACGGTTTGGACCCTTTACAGGAACTAAATACATACAGTAGTTTATCAAACAGTGGAAAAAAAAGTCACATGATCCAGTGAGTCACCCTTCACGCTGTTCTCGGCAAGCAGACATGTACGTGTGGGGTACACGGCAGAGAGAGTCTACGGCTTCAAACGCTGGCATTTACCCGTGAAGGACCCCGTGCCACACGTTTCTGCCAAGGTTCAGATCCACAGCGCAAGGTGAATGTCGCTAAATAAAAACCAATCACATTGATCCCGTGGTGAAGCATTTCTGTCCTCATGCAAGTGCCACCACGCACACTGAACAGCTCGATGAATATGAAAGCCGCGTGGCCATCCCAGTCACCAGATTGGAACAACAATAACGCCTTATTTTCCAGCATTTTCCACCAGGGTTAAAAAAACAGTGAATGGGGGAATTTTTCATGGAAGAAACTGGTAAATTGCAATGCTTCCCACCAACAGAGTTCCAGGCATATGCCCAGTCCATGCCAAGGCCCACTGAAGCTGATCTGTTTGGTCTAGATGTGGGTAAAGTTACCTGTACTACTAAATAGAGTTGGGTAATTCGGGTCCAGACTTTTACAGATTTTGTTTCTCTGTGACTCTGTGACTGTGACTCTTTATGCTCAACTGGTTGGTTGAAACAAAATCCCATTCTGGACTTTTTCTCTCTGGACCTGAATTACCCAACTCTGCTTCTCAGCAATATGTTTCTTCAACCATCTTACATTGTGAAGTGAAATTTTTTTTTTTTTTTATTGATAGGTGTTCTACCCAGAAATGAACCAAAGAAATTAACAATTAACAGCTGAAAAGTACAGTACTGGTAAAGTCTTCTCAGAAATAAATGGGATTGGGGCCGAAGGCGAACTCTGCCAACAGAGTCGTTTCACTTTTGTCTGCAGAATTGTCCCATTATGTCTGGGCCGGGGAGGGGGGGGGCATCTGTGTTCCTGTAAGTCTTCCTAAGGATGTCAGTAAGACGTGTGTTGTTTTGTCTGGTGGGCCACAGCCCGATGTTTTTAGTACGGAGAGAATCCAGGGTCCGCATACAGCGTGGGTCTGTTTACAGTGCTGCCTGTGAGGTTACATAACCAAGACTGTAACTGCCGCTTCATCCAGACTCTGCCCACATTGCGCAGCGACACGGGGAGCGTTGGGTGTGGTAAGCATGCAGGCTGATTTTAGAGCCCGCAGATGTGTTTGCCGCGTACTGCAGCTGCCGGGCCACTGGCTGTTGTACTCGGAGCAGGCAATGATGAAAGTTCGCCTGCTGCCCGTAGTCTCACTTCAGTTCCCACTGAGATGTGAGTTATTAGTTTTCCAGACCTATCCAGCATCGCTGCGTGGGGCCAATGAAGACTTTCCATTATAATTCAGCAGCTGCCTATACAGCTGCCGTATGCACTCCAAGGCATGGAAAATTTGAGAAACTTTAAATAAAGAGGCCTTATGAAAACAGGAGCAGTTAGCCACAACATTTCTGTGCGGCGGAAGCCAAAAAGTCACATTTTATATTTGTTGGGTGCTTGAATGAACGCTGAGGCAGAAAAATAATATCACTTAAATGTAAACTTCAGACAGCAAACTGCCTGGCCTTGTAGCTCTCAGACAGCAAACTGCCTGGCCTTGTAGGTCTCAGACAGCCTAATAATGGATGATGAGATAGATCATAAGAAATGGGAAACGATTCGGAAGAGTCATTATTGGATATGAATCCAAAGAATGATTAAGGTCAAGGGCTTTTAATATAATTTATCAATAGGAAATTTCATTCCAGGAATTCGGTCTCATGTTATTGCAATGACTCATGTTATTTCTGCAACAGAATTTCATATATAAATCTGTTTTTAGCTTCTAAACTTTTCATATAGCACTTAATCTAATCACTGATTTATGCAAATATACTCCATCCATCCATCCATCCATCCATCCGTCCATCCATCTAACTTCACCCTACTTTCCCTGATAGAGCTGGTATAGTTCCGAGCACCGTGTGTTTGTGTGTGTATATATATATCTCAACACACACACAGATTTGTAATTATATCTTTGTGGGGACTCTCCATTCACTTCTATGGGGAAAATCTAATCCCAACATGACGACCTTAACCCCCACCCAGCCCTACCCCAATGATAAGAAACCAAACTAAATACTTCTGGCATTTTTAGTTTTTGAATGTATTCACAGATCTTTGTGGGAACCTGAAGCATCAAAATAACAGGTTTTTATCACACCGTGGGGGACATTTGGTCCCCACAATGTAATATAAACCTAATTCCCACACACACACACACATATAACATATATATTATATAGAACATAAATAATGTGTCTTTTAAGCTCTTCCATGATTTAAATGCCCAAAAGTAGGCAAAGAAAGATCTTATAGGCTTTTGATCAGCCAATGAAATGTTAACCAAAAACCTCTCTGGATAGCTGGGTGCCTTGCATGGTATCACGCACTACAGCACCAGGGCCTGACGATGAACTAGACTAGACTGAAAAGTGCAGAGAGCAGATGCCTTCATGCTGACATCTCACTCCATAACACAAACCGGCTTTCGTCCATTGGGTGTGACAGTGACTCAGTATTGGTCCTCGGTGACGTTACCTTTCGCTCTGATTGGTCACATTTGCGCGCAGGGTCCACCCTACAACCCCAATGTCACTATGAGACTTGTGTTCAAGTGTTGCATTACAAAAATTCGTTTCCTGTCAATCATTGTCAGAAATTATTTTATTTTCTTGAAGCATGTTTTCAAAGTGAACCTCTTAAAAATCCTTAATCTAGAACATGTGGTTTGTAATAAATTGGCTTAATTCCAATGGAAGGACCGTATATACGTAAGGCTTTTGACAAAAAAAAAATGTATTCAGAGACATTAGCTGAAATAATATATGAACTAATATCTAAAAACATATGGAAAATGTTACTCACCACTTATGCAATAGTGATACATGGCAGTAGTGCGTTATTCAGGCAAGTTTTGGGCTTTATTTAGAAATTGAGTATAGTGTGATCATCACGATCAGCATCCTTCCAGGTTAGGCTAAGTCTACACTCTACTCCTTTGCTAGACAGTGACCCACACCGCCCTCCTGTGCTGTGAGCCTGGGCACTCCTCTCACACCCTAACCGCTCTGCAGTGACCCACATTATCCTGCAGTGACCTACACTGCCCCACTGTTCTGTGAGTTTGGGCATTCCTCTCACACCCGGATCATCCCGCAGTGAATCACACTGTCCTGCAGTGACCTACACTGCTCCGCTGTTCTGTGAGCTTGTGCACTCCTCTCACACCCTGACCACCCCGCAGTGACCCACACTATCCTGCAGTGACCTACAATGCCCCGCTGTTCTGTGAGCTTGGGCACTCCTCTCACACCCGGATCATCCCGCAGTGAATCACACTGTCCTGCAGTGACCCACACTGCCCCGCTGTTCTGTGAGTCTCGGCACTCCTCTCACACCCTGACCGCACAGAGCTCTGGCGCCATGTCTCTATCATTCTGGGGACGCTGAAACCCCACAGTGTTTCCACCATGGCTGCCAGCAAAGGAAGTATTTGCTTCTCACGCTCAATAGCAGGAATGAGAAAACATAACCACACCCTCTTACAGATCACTTTACTCTGCAACTTCCAGGATGATTCCCAGAACAGAGGAAAGACACAAACCCTCCCGGCCGGTCCATCAAACTACCCAGCGGCTCTATCCCTAACGCTAACCTCTGTCTATAAAAAGCAGACCCCATTCAGACTGAGGTATAATCACTTAAAACAGAGAGGAGCTGACATTCTGAGTGCTCAGCCAAGGTTTGGGTGGTGCCGGTCTCATCTGGCGAGATACATTGAAATTATAGCAGGTGCACACTTCGTGCTTTCAGTCCATTCTGAGCTGACATTTCTGTCATAAATGCTCCTTTTGCAGGAGCCTGTTCAGAAACTGCCAGAGCAAAGGTGCAGGAAGATACACCAGGTAGGTGGGCAGTAAGTGCTTCGGCGGGCTTAAGCCTCTGTGCCTGTGATTGGAAGATTGCCAGTGTTATCCCTGACCTCAGCAGAACTGTCATGTTTCTGTGGGCCCTTGAGCAGGACCCTTAACCCCCAGCTCCAGGGGGCTGCACTTTGGCTGACCCTGTGCTGTGATGCCCCCCAAAAAAGAATCTATGGAGAGCAAGATGGGGTAGGCAACGAGAAGAATTCCAATGCACCTGTAATCATGCAGATGGCAAATAAAGGAATTTACCATTTATCAGACGCAATCGAAACCAAACCTATGCCTAGACCTTACAGAATCTCAGCCTCTTCTGCACTGGTCAGGGCCTGCTTCTGTTCCATTAAACCCATGGCTTCTTCAAGGTCCTCCCCAAAGATGGCGACTGTGAACTAATTCGCGTCGCCTCATACAGAATCAGCCGCACAGCCCTGACTAGGTCGGATCTGTGCTCCAGGGGCAGGTGGGTGTCTGTGCCCAAAGAAGGCGGAGACCACAGAGTGTTTAGGGAGCCCCCTAACACTGTCAGCAGGTGCTGGTGATGCAATCAAGTGCAGTCAGTGACCAGAGCCCAGGTCTGTATGAAACACTGGGGACCCCGAGCTCTTGAGGAAATCATGACGGAAGTAATGGATCAGAGCCCATGGATCAGAACTGAAGCTCGGATGCAGCATTAGAAGGCACATTGTCCAGCTTCTATCATTCGTTCCGTCATAAAGGTTCAGTATGAACATCACATTTTGGTGAGTTGCTAATTTAAAAGAATCACGAAACAGGAAACGAAAGGATACATTTCTGTAATATCGCTTCCCCCGGAGCCGCAGCTGATGCTGAAGTCGCTCACATGCACTAATCGGGTCGAAGGAGAACCTCGAGGCCGATGGGATTTGATGCACGGTCCTTCAGTTTAGCAGCGTGATCGGCTGAAGGAGATAATTAATGTGCTGATATACCACTTATTTAAAAGCTACAGACACGTTCCTGAACAGAACAGACACCGGAGGAATCTATTATGTGTGTGAAGGCTCTGATAATGAGTGAAGTGCAAACCATTACTGCAAAGGCAGAGCATCTTGATGAGAAGCGGACCTGCATCTAGAATCACTGAGCCAGTGTAAAAGCTCCATTAAAACCCAAGATTAGCCAATTACCCTGCAATGAGGGCCGCGTACATCCTACCTGCTCCGGCCTGCCACTCCTGATGAATGGAGCGGCTGTACCGTGCGCGGTAAACGGAGTATTTTAAGCTGTGTTTACAGAGCATATGTCATGATTCTAAAACCAGCAAGAATATAGTGTTGCCATGGAAACAGTCGGTCACTATGCCCTCTGGTGGCCGTTCCCTGCGTACAAATCGGAGCAAAAGCACAGACTGTACTGGACTCAGCTTGGTAGCTGCTGTGGAAAGTGATTACAGTCTACAGGTTTTGCTGTCATACCAAATGTTCACCTACCTGCATGTGAAACTGTATGTGTGCAGTTGTGTATGGACATGTACACTGATAAGATCAACAGCTAGGTTATATCGCAGAAAGATAAGAAGTGTTTCACAAATGTCATTCTTTTATAGTTTAAACAGTCACAGCAGTTCAGGCTATGCATCTCCTGCCAGAAATCATGCGGACAGCAGATGATCCCCATTGGTTCACAAGCTGTGGCAAAAGCGAGCTGTTAGTTCATTGATAAAAACTGGGAATTGCAAGAAATAAACAGAACATGGTCTGCTGTGAAATCCCCCAGGCGGTGTTCTCAGCTCTCTAGTGCCCCCGGTGGCCTCTGAGAAGAACAGCAAATGGCAGCAAATGTGATAAAAGCTCGTTGTAACACTTCAACAATTGTGACATTAGATGACAAATCACTGTCTTTTAAGGCATTTTTGCAATACCGCATATCTGAAGCATTCTGCCAGACTTTCCTATTTTCCTGTTTTGCCTCTAAATAATAATTTTGGGCATTCCCTTTTTGAAATGCACCGTAGCTGTACTGTAGTCCACAATGAACAACAAACCAGTCATTACAGACCCTTGGCCGGACGGTGCCTCAGTGAAGTAGGCTGTAACCTCACACTTTAATACCGTCACCGCTTCATATTACATGTTTCGCATGTGTCATGCAGATTTCCTTCTGCAGTCCATAGTGTATGATTTTGTTTGTGCACGGCAATAGGCTGGCATCCCGTAGTGGGTACACCCCTCTGCCCGTCCGCTGTGTCCCCTGTACTGCCTGGCCATCCCCCTTGTGGATTATAAACCACGCCCTCTACCCTGTCATGGGTTAGGGTCATAGCATAGAATGCCTTCCAGTTCACTGAATTGTTGTTACGGAAACAGTCTGTCTGATCCAAAGGTGATATTACGATCAGGGGCAAAAATAACTGGAAATCGAACAGAAAGAGATCGTCTCTTTGGCAGATGGGGAAGGTCTGCTGCCCTCTGGTTGTAGACATATGCTATTACATCATCATTTGCTGTTCCACCGAAACTGGTCTCTGGCTTTGGATCACTGGTTTCACTGCCTATTTCAGCCTTAGGGGGGCACTGTTCAATTTTACATTTTAAGCTACAGGTTATTATAGCCAATTTGAAACTTGTAATTGAAATCGATCTTTCTTTTCTTCCCATTGTTGTGAAATTAAATCGTAACAAGTTAAAGATGTTAGAACATTTGCTTGCATTATGCCAAAGACTTGAATAATTTTCATTACAAGCAAATAGCATAACAGACTAACCGAGTTATACGAATAATTTGCTGAAAAGTGAACTCAATTCAGCTTATCTTTATATAGCACCTTTGACAGCACAGGTGCCCCAAGGCATTTAACAAGACTGTGTGTTTAAACACACAATACAGTATATAGACACAAGAAAAACGAAGGACAAAAAAATGCCAGAAGACAACAGACACAGAGTAAACATGGAGTAAACACATAGTATGATTACTATTTAGCACACAAAGTGTGTGATGACAGGCCAAATGTGCACAAACATACAGACAGACACAGCATGACTCACAGACAAATTCACTCACTGTGCCGCATTCACTGGC
>JAODJX010000049.1:8505130-8517344 GCA_026776945.1 Isichthys henryi | reverse complement strand
CTGTCCATCTTCTACTGCATGTTGAGGACTCTCCGGTGAAGCTGGTCTGGAGCATCAAATTCCTTAGAGTCCATCTCGCAGCTGACCTCTCCTGGACCCTCAACACCACCTCCGTAGCCAAGAAGGTGCAGCAGCGCCTCCTTTCCCTTCAGCAGCTGAGGAGAGCAAATGTACCTCCCCTCATCCTGATCATGTTCTACAGGGGAACCACAGAGAGTGTCCTGACCAGCTGCATCACTGGCCGATTTGGCAACTGCAACATCTCTGATCCCAAGACCCAACAACGAATAGTGAACGCAGCTGGAAAAATTACCAGGTCCCCTCTGCCCTCCATTGAGGACATCTTGAGCACTGCATCTGCAAGGCCTCCAGCACTGTGGAGGACCCCTCCCATCCTACACACTCCCTCTCTGTCCTCCTCTCCATTTGGCAGATGGTACAGAAGCGTCCAAGCTCTTCTGCCAGGTTCTACAACAGCTTCTCCCTTAAAGCTCTTAGAACTCTGAACTCCACTATAAACCGACTTATCACCAGCATTAGCCACTGTATCCAGTGGACAGTGTCCAACACTGCACCTTTCCTACATCTGTGCCAAATCTGTTGTATTGTTACATCTGTCGCATTCATTATTTCTGCAGTTGCCACTATATTTGTGACATTGTGTGGGTACCCTTAGTTCCCCTTTGTGTCATTGTATTTATATAATTTATTTTTATTTATTCGCTATTATTCTCCTTTTGCCCCCCTCCCTCATGTGTTGCACTTGTCTTGTTTACAGTCTCTACACTTCATCTATATATGCTGGGGAATGTTACTTCATGCCTCGGTAGGCTGTGGATTGTATATAGATGGTCTGATAATAGAGGCCCACTTGACCACTTGACTTGACAACTAAGTCAATGTGCCAAAAAGCTTCAAAAACCCAAATGAATGTTTTGTATGCAGCATTCATATGACTGGTTTCACGCGACGTTAACATGAGAGAGCCACTCATACTCATTTGGTTAGTGGTGGTGAAATTGCATAAAAATTCAACCAGCTACCTCCTTTCAAACTCCTTTGAGGTCTATTCAGACTTCATCCAAGTCCTTCCAGTCACACCAGCCTGACGATAAATATTCTGGGGTGATTTTAATGACCATGTGACCTTTCTTCCACGGTCTTTACCTTCCATTACGAAAAAGAAGTGAAACAGGACTTCGAGGTGAGCTGCCTCACAGTGGACAAACAGAGAGTGCTGTAGGTGCAATAATGTTACTGTTAAAAATCGAGAAGTGGAACGTTTGACCTTACCCCCCCCCCCCCCCCACCCCACATTGTCTGGTTTCCTCAAGTCTTTATGCAGAACCTGGCTCTGAAGATGATGTGAGACCTCAGCTTCTCTTCACTTTTTTCTGCTTTCTTCCTGACAGTTAAGCCTCATGGAGACTCGTTAACACAGTCAGACTACATAACAGCATAAGAAATTTACAAATGAGAGGAGGCCATTCGGCCCATCAAGCTTGTTTGGGGAGAACTTAACTAATAGCTCAGTGCTGTTATAATCTTATCTAGCTGTGATTTAAAGGAACCCAGGGTTTTAGCTTGCGCTACACTAGCAGGAAGACTATTCCATACTCTAACTACACGCTGTGTAAAGAAGCGCTTCCTCAAATTCATTTTAAAATGTTCTCCCGCTAATTGACTATCGTGTAACCTATAGTATAAACATGGAATTACTGAACAGCAACGCAAAAAACACTTAAACACAGAACATGCAAAAGTCATTCAAGTATTAATTTTTCTGTTTATATAGCATCTTTGTTCTTGTTCCACAACTATACACAGCATACATAAATAAAGTAGCAACATGCTGGTGATACTTTGTTGGCTAATCGTTTTTTTCTTCTTGTTCCTGCCAGCATTCTTGACACACAGCTGGCATTAAGTACCTTTATTTTATCATTGGGTCGAATTGCTTGGTCTCATGCCATGGTGATAAGTGCAGACTCAGCCTTGTCCGTCAATAAAGGCCCGGCCTGTCCTCTGCTCCTTAGCACAGCAGGAACATTTTGGATTTTTTGCTGTTAGTAGAGAATCAGCACTTAAGTTTTGTGCCCAGTCGCCCAGCTAGAAGGAGAATAGTCGTTCCTGTTGTTGTTATTTCCCTCATAAACTAGGACACTTTAATTTTTTTTTCTTGTCAGAACAAGGCTAAAGCGGCCTGTGTTTTTCTCATTAGCACAGGCCCTGTGGGGAGCGTGGCCAGGCTGCCGCAGACTGTGAACAGTATACATTCAAATTGCTGCCTCACCAGTCAAGACAAGAGCCCCATGCTCTGCTACTCATTATTTAAAAGAGAGCAAAGCGGTAACGCTCTCAAAATTATGTTAGCAAAGGAAAGAACATTAAGGCACTTAAATGTTATGGAGTACAATGTCTGATTACATCTTTACGTTCTGTTTTGTTCTCGTCCGCGTTAGCTAAAAGAGTTTAAAACCAGCGAAAGGAAATGACTGGGCTATATCTGGGCCATCTGAAAGATGTCGATTTAAAAACAAACCCAGCGTTAAAATTATAACGGCCAGCTCTCAAAATTCAGAAAATCAGAAGCTCTTGCATGGGTGGGGCAGAGGAAGAGACACAGCAGGGCACTGGAGTGTACACAGCTAGCAGACCCTGGGCGTGCCCACATTTGCCCACATCACCATGCCAACCAGTTTCAGAGGCAACTGATAGAAACAACAGTGCAGTTGGCACAGTTCCTACTCTGGGATCTCTTACAGTGTTTGGTTCCTAATCAGTTTACCAGTAATAATTCATATCATTCTTATCTCCATTATCATACTTATTTGAGTAGTTCGGGTACAAAATCTGTATGGCTGTTTTTTCTGTTATATCGTAGGGCCACGTGTTGCTGTGTTAACACTCATCAAGGAAGCAGTTATGCTGTAAATGTGATGAACTTAACTACAACATCAGATAATTTGCTGAAGGTGGGGCAAGGCCTCACAGTTTGCAGAAGTACATCATGTTGTGCAGGAATGTTGTCCCAGAGGGTACATTCCCTCGCCAGATATGTTTTATTAATGAGGGGCCTCCTGCACGATTGCCTATGGATTCAGTTTGAAGTCCAACCACCCACCCACATACATTCACACATACATACACCCACACACATACACACACACACACAAGCACACATACACACGTGTGTATGCCTGCAACGCATTTCCGCAATAAAGCTGTTGCGTCAAGACCTCCATTCACATCCTGCTTACTCAATCTAACCCTCAGTCCCAAGTGAGCCTGAAGCAGATCCTGGACCTCGACCCACTGACTGCAGGAATAATTCTGACTCTGGTGGTTTTGGGAGCGGAATGAATATATCATCAACGTGTGACAAAGTTAGCACAATAATTATAATTACGACTTATTCCCTTTCTTTTAAACTAAGGTATTTCAAACTGAAATACTCCACAATAAATAAACACAGATAAACTGCAGGAGTTTTAAGGTACTTCGGAAAGAGAATGTTTAGCTAAATATAAACACGAGTATAGAGCATCCAATAAATCGTGAATAAAGCACATGGCGGAGTACAACAGTCTCTTTTTTTTAACGTTCAACTCTATAATTAACATTTTTACTTTAGACATGACACGGTTGATAAAAAGAAAACGTTGTCCGTCAGCGTGGTGACGTCACGGGCGGGAGGCGGGATCTAGAAGTGCTCCGACCAATCGCGAAACGGACATGTAAATGACCTGAAGCGTATGCATTCCTTCACAGCGAGAACAAGGATTAGTCCAGCGTTCTGGGATCGTGACTTTGGGAGCGCTTTTGCTGGAAGAAGCGTCTCCACGCACGGCATGATAAGGGGTTGAACTTTCCAGCTCAGTTTTTAGTGACACATCACGTCACCTTCAGATGCTTTCTCAGAAACGAGCGGATATCGGTTTTAGACTCGCTGACAACATCAAACGCAGGCGCTGAAAATGAAGTATGAAGTAAGTGCCCCTGTGGAGTTCTGGCTATTAATCGTTTTTTTATGTGCGATGTGGCGTCCAAGCTTTAATGGGGCTTTGTGCCCTACGCGTTAAGACTGTGCACCGTAGTAACTGCTGCTTTCTGGTGTTCCAGTGTAAACGAGGTCACTATGGTGGTGAAGAAACAGGTTAAGTGTCTCGTGTGTGTGACGCGCAGATCGCAGAAAGTGATGTGGATTAACCTTAACAATAGGTAACTCGTTTTAGTTGGGAAGGGTTATTGTCGATTACTAACGGGTGGAAGTCGAAACTTGACCTGCCAGCAATGCCTGCTTGGAAGGATGCTCTAACTTGTGTAAACAACCCGTTAAACGGTCCTTCTGGGTCCGGTTTGTTGATCACTGCGAAAGCTCATTAATCAGACCATATGCACGAACATGGAAACAGGTTTTTGTCATGTCGCACGGCAATGTGAATTGCTTGATTGAATTTGTTAATGAGCGACAAAGATTTAGTATGGGGGAAAACTGTGCAGTCGTCGTGCATCGTGACACTCAGCTTCATTAATCCTTAATGAATAAGCACTTAGCAACAAACAGCGCTTTTTCGCACTTGATGGCATAGTTACACATTCGCGAAATCGACTGCCTGCATTAAGCAGTAATGGATAATAATACACCGATGATCTAAAACGTCTGTGTTTTGTTTATTAATCGTACTGTGCAATGAAATTGTCTCTCGGTAAGGGCAATGTTAGTGGCCTCGAGTTAACCAGTAATAAGTTGCGTCGTCATTATTATACTGATGCATAAAATTATATTGCGATTGCCGTCCTACTATGGCAGCAGGCTGAATGCCTTTGTCTGTCCGTGCGCTATCTGAAGAATTCGGGGCAGCTGGCACCAAATCCTAGGGTGTCTTAACCTCTCTGGGCTGGGATTGCACCCTGCGTGTGAATGGGTCGCTCTGGGGCTTTTAAATCATCCTCAAAAGATCGCTGCGTAGCAGGAGCAGGGCCTGTGGGAGCGGGACCCGGTGTCAGCCAGACATACTAGATTGAGGCTTTTTAATGCCATTGTTCTAAAAGTTCATGAAATGTTCATTATAGGTAAATCTGTAACCCATGATTTTGGGGTTAAAGGACAGCTTCACCATAATAATCTTCCAGAAATTTGTAAATTATTTCTGACTCGCGGCTAATTATTTTCTTTTTTAAGAGGGCGTACTTTTCTTCGATTGAATTTTGTACGTCTGCAATCTATTGGGATACAAAAATGGATAGTCGAGGGTCTGCTTGGGATAAGAGGAATGTAACACTCGGTGGAGAATAGAGCTATGTGTGACTGGCTGTCTTTTTCTGACTATTTCTGGCTGTATGTGCCACCGTTTTCTTACTAGGTGAAACCAGCAATTGTTAGGCATTCATGTCATAGCACTGTGTAATGGCACAGATGGCCGATATCTCTAAATGACCATTTATGAAAGAACTACTTGTAGTTTCTGATATAACTTTGTCCTTATCTGCACACCATTGATTTACACTTTGTAGGTCAAAAATGACAGACTACTTGTCTTATATTGTGCAGCCTTCATTATTTAAGGATCAGTTTTTCAGAAGGTCACACTGTATGAATAACATGGCACTGCATGGTGAAGTTCACACTATCATAAAGTTCCCCTTGTCTAAAGGTCACACTGCACAGTGAACATAGCACTGCATGGCAAAAGTTGCACTGCATCGTGAAGTTCGTGCTGTCTGAAGGCCACACCACACTGTATCATGAATGTGGCACTGCATGGTGAAAACCACACTGTATCATGAATGTGGCACTGCATGGTGAAGACCACACTGTATCATGAATGTGGCACTGCATGGTGAAGACCACACTGCATGATGAACATGACACTGCATGATGAAGACCACACTGCATCATGGATGTGGCACTGCATGGTGAAGGCCACACTGAATCATGAACATTGCACTGCATGGTGAAGGCCACACTGCATCATGAAGATCATTCTGCTTAATACTCTTGCTGCTTGGTTGTACTTGCTGGCTCTAGCAGTGGCTTAGCTAAGCACCACCTCCTCAGCAAGTCTCCCTTCAGACCCTATTGCTACATGACACACGTCTCCCCTTGCAGCACAGTGAATCCCACCATCCTCCTGCTGTAAGTCAGGTTTCTCATGATGATGAATAGATGTGATTGGCTTCACTTTCCATACCCCTCTGTGGGGTTCAATTCCCACTTTATACCATTAGCATATTGCAACCAGGGAGCTGTTTAAAGGACCAGTTAGTTATTTTTATGTGTGCCATCATGTGTGGGCTGTTTTCCTAATGGGACCAGTAAATCTGCCCATATATATATATATATATTTATTTGTCTCCTCACTGGGACCAGTATACTGGAAAGTCTGGGACAAGCTGGGTCATTTTTAACATACTGAAAAGCATTTCTGGGTCTGGCTTATCAAGCAGAGGTTGTGATTCGGTCGCTTTGTTGTTTTTGACGTGACTTTTTACTTTGTAAGAAACGGTTCTGCTCCTGCTCGTGCTTCAGTGGAGGGAAAATATGCCCTTTTTGCAGAGAGTTGCTGAGTCATGACTGCCAACCAGGACAGCGGGAGGGAGACTGTGGGGAGGGAACAGGAAATAAGCACCTGAGTGTAATGTGCGCTTATGGACCAACGAGAGACAGGCCCTGCTTAGTATGTGAGAGCCACGCGGGGGGCGGCGGGGGAGGAGAGATGCCAGAGGCTTGCTTCCAGGAAGCCTTACAGTGGCTTTAGGGTGTTTGGGCACAGAGATTGTTGAGCAGAATCAGACATACATTTTCTGTGAAATCCCCCTCAGCTCGCATTGAGTCAGTCATCACGATGACTCGCCTCTAGGTGTGTAGGCGGGCATATAAGGTCATAGATTTAGGGCTGTTTTTATACAGCCTGCTCAGCCCTCTTTGTGCTGCCTGTCTTTGTGTGCTTTGTTTGGTCAGTCATACAGATTCATTGCAGGATGATGAGATCTGAGCAAAGTGTCTGGAACCTCTATAGCTTCATCTTTCTTATATGATGTTATCAGTTTGAGAAACAAATTCTGAGGAAACTAGGTTTAAAAATCGCCCAGGAAACGGATGCTGCCGCAGTAACGTTTAGTGTTGTGAATGATTCTGGTTTTGACAGGCTGCTGACTGTGCCCCGAATAGAAATGCAGACGCCTTTCATGCAGCTCTATACAGAATTCCCCGGACGTAGCTACAGTCTACAGCATTACTTTGGTGTGTATACAGTTCACTTTAATTATGAACAAACAGAGCACTGGTACACCGAAGAGCACCATGGTGCTTGGCGTAAGCTTCCTAATAAAGCGGGAGGCGCAGTGTTTACATTTGTGTCAGCAGAAGATAAAATGTCAGCCAGCGTTTTGCTGTCTAATCAGGCAGCGCGACCTGATTCCCGGAGACGGTCACATGTGCTACCGCTGGTGGCGAATGTCGTTTGCTTTGTGGCACATAGCACCTCACTGAGGCGTGTGTTTGCTAGCATATTGACACTTGGGCCTTGGCGTGTGACTGTGAGGTGTGAGAGAGTGCATGTCTTCGCTCAGGCCATGGATGAGAATGTTGGTAATGCAAGGGGAAGCGTGCATTGAAACGAATGTGTAGAGGCTTTGATATATGGGCAAGGAATAGGGTTGCAAACATCTGGAAATTTTCCCGTTAATTCCCATATATGCCTGTTAATTCCCATGGAAACTTTCCAATTTGGAATATTTCCAAAATGCTCCAGCTGAACTTCCATTGGAATGGAAAGTTTCTGGAAAGTTTCCAGAAATCCCCCCCACCACCCCTGTTTTC
Organism: Isichthys henryi; assembly: GCA_026776945.1. Taxonomy (NCBI): domain Eukaryota; kingdom Metazoa; phylum Chordata; class Actinopteri; order Osteoglossiformes; family Mormyridae; genus Isichthys; species Isichthys henryi. Next base: position 8,509,519 of record JAODJX010000049.1, on the reverse strand, counting down.
AACCCTAGGAAGAACACAGAGATAACACAGAGTCTCCTCTGAAGGGGTTGATGTAACCGAAGCCATCATAAATTCTGTCTTTCCGTTAGCTGAGCGCATCAGAGCAGCCTTCCGATTGGGCCCTGTTGGGCATAGACTGCATGTGGACACTCATCTCTGATAACATGCTTCTGTCCTGCTCCTCCTCAGGGCCTCATGGCCAGAGCCCTTTACGACAATGTCCCCGAGTCCCCAGAGGAGCTGGCCTTCCGCAAGGGTGACATCCTCACAGTCCTGGAGCAGAACACAGGCGGCGTGGAGGGCTGGTGGCTGTGCTCGCTCCACGGCCGGCAGGGCATCGCGCCTGGCAACCGGCTCAAGCTGCTCGTGGGCCCCACAATGGGGATGGTGCATTCGGACCCCGCCAGCCAACCGAAGGGCCTGGGGAGGCAGGAGGGGCTGTACCAGGTGCCTCTGGGGCAGGATGTATACCAGGTACCCCAGTGTGGTGGACGGGCTGCCGAGGGATTACTTGGGAAGGTAAGAAGCGCAAATGGGCTGCCATTGAGAGTTGGTGTGTGCAGGTCCCAGGTTTCCAGGTAGTTGTTTAAGTTTTGGGTTTTTTTCTGTGGTGGGACTTGTGGATACACTATTAGGCTCAAAGTGATCTTTTTAAATTATCTGTCCTGATGCGATAATGATAGTGGGCAGAGAGAACCGAGGAGCAGCACGGCACAGTCAGCTAGAGTTTACTGGCACTAGCACAGGGATGAGAGGCACACAGAGGGCAGCATGGCTGTCAGCTTTGACACAGTGATGTCGCTGTCCCTCCGTAACCATGGTAATTGGCTGTTGACTTTAGCGGCACACTGAGGGATTCTCAGTTTGCCGATGCTCAGCTATAAAGGCCTCGCTATTCAGCAGCGTGACGTTATTCATCCGTTGCATACAGGTCTCGTGGTCCCCTGGGAGCGGTTCTCAGAACCCCCTCTCCAGTCCAAGATTCAGACCTCAGGCCCACTTTGCCTGCGGCCCAGTTTAAGCCGGATTTCTTGGAATTTGGGCTCAGGTATGAACGTGACCACAGGATCCTACGATCCTGGAGCACATGCTTGAACTATGAAGGTGTCAGTGAAAAGAGATGGGCAGGACCGCGGGGACCTCCGGGGTCTTTGAGTAATTGTTCTCTGATATTGGAGATCTTCTAGTAAGATCTAAACTTTTGGGCCGGGTTCAAGATATTCAAACACATCAAAGACCACAGAGGAAACGCTTGTCTTTTTTTTTTTTTTTTTTGCAAATATAGTGGGTGTTGTCCCTAAGTCAGAGTCCTTGGGTTTATGATTAACTTGGTTTCCTCAAGAACAATCAAGAAACCATTCTTGCATTCGGTTTTGCAACAGTGTTATTGCGGAGCTGAACCTGTTTGCATTGCACAGTAAGTTCTTTAATGTTGGCTCCAGTGACTTGCAGCTGACCTGCAAAGCCTTTGGCTGTCTCAAAGCGGAACAGCCACACCGATAATGTAACTTTACGCTCCTGCTAGATTTGTATTACTAAGCTGGAGATGGAAGATCATCTCTATGTAACTTATCAGCCACAAAGCATGAAGACACTAGGAACTGTTTATGGAAATTCACTGCCACCCCATTTCCTCCTCCTTCCACTGGCCCATAATTTCCCTCATTGCTGCCCTGATCTACAACCTTACTTGTTTCAGTGAACTTCTACCTTTCAGGTGACGTTAATGATGGTGATGTTGACGATATTGATATTGGTGCTGATGATGTTGACAGTGATAACGAAGGTGAATTATCTTGCACAGAGGCGCAGTAGTGCCCCTGGTAACCTCACTAATCTTGTTGGCTCACACACATCACATTGGCTCAATGAATCATCCCAGGGTAACCTAAGATACAGTATTTGGTGGCAGAAGTTTAAGTCATGAGCTCTTAGCTTTAGTGTTGGCTGTGAGATGATGTCTTCAGGCAGAAGGTTACAAAGGGCTGCTTAGATTTATTTATCTGGCTATTAAGACAGTAGAGTCTGGTTCAAGCCTCATGAGAGAAAAATACAAGAACAGGGGTGAATATCACAGTTCTGTGCTCATGTCACCTCTCTATAGTGCCATCATATTATCCTTCCTAAAGGGTTTTTGACCACAGACTGATCTGGTTTTAAAGCTACAGAAAGTGAGTCCTACAATGGCTTGGACCAGACATGTCTGTATGACACTGCCTGATTTATCTTGAGGAGAACAATGGTAGCACCTGGGAACTTGATGTGAGCATTTCAATGACCACGTTACTTAAACCCAGCCTAACCTACTGCGACTTTCAAAAGTCTGTAACCCTGAAAGTGCCAAGAGACAGCATAATACATGGAGGACAATTGTATGCCCTAGATGGGGAATAAATATAGTTTTTTGACCAGTCTGCCACAATTGCTGCCATCATCACTGACACTTGAACTCGTGAGCATGGTATCCGTCAAATACTTTTTGAGTTTTTTTTCCAGACTTTGCAGACACATTGTATGGGTGAAGATCTGGAACTGATTCACATGTAATTTTTAGACAAATTTTACTAAAAATGTAGCAGCGTGGTATAGTGGTAGCACGTCAAAGGACCGCCACAGTTTCAGGTCTCAGCATCTCCACGTGTGCTGAAGCTCTGCTTATCCTCTTTTCTGTGGTGCGAACAGGTTGTGACGCCACAGCGAATTGGCCAGTCTTACGCCTACCAGCCATCTCCGCAAGTGCAGAGGGACTTCTACGATGTGCCGCCCGTCCGAGCCCAGGGGGTGAGTGTCTCAGCTGAGCAGATCAGCGTTGTGATGCTCTTGGATCTCATATGCATAGAAAATAATTGGGTGACATTCTGGGTTAAAGTGCAGGCTCTATGGCGTCTCTGAAACGGTGCTTGCTGTTTACAGGTATATGACATACCCCCAGGGAAGCAACTAGGACCCACTTACCCCGGACAACACAGGGATCCTCAACCACAAGGATTGTATGACATTCCTCCGACGATGCAAGGGGTATGTGATCCTAGGGTAATCCTCAAGCATAGTAAATGTCACGGACGCTCCTCCACCCCGTGACAAAGCCATCGTGTAGAAACAGATGACTACCCCAGTGGTTTTGGTGAAGAAGTGGTGACTCCAGATGCGCCTGGTCACCATCATCCAGTTTGAGAAAAGCCAGAAGAATGTGCGGCGCTGTTAACATTGCCGTACGTCAGTCGCACTACCTCGCTGTGAGAAAAGGTGTCTCGGGGGGGCACAGCACTGTAAATAGTGTGACTTGGAGGGGAGCTAGTGTGAAAGACTGTGTTTCAGGTCGGCCAGCTGTAAGATCTCCCAGAGGGCCCCGTAAGGGAGATCATCTTGGTTTGGCGGGGGAGGGGAAGGAAGGGGGGGGTTGTCAAGGCCATGCTGTAACCGCTGTTACTGTTTTCATTTGTATGGCGCACAGTGTGCACGTCAGAAGCCTTATTATAGGTTTCACATCCATGCCCACCAAACAAGTTTATGGCGTAACTCGCATGTTTGGACAGAAAGTCCATCCAGTGCTGAGTGGAAATCCATCACACCACAAACTGTAGCCTGCAAACGAGTCAAGTTAGGCAGGGGGGAAACTGTATGCCAGCATTAGATCTTATGTAACGGGGGTTACAGTGTGTCTGTGCTTGTGCGTAACAGCATCTCTCCTCAGCAGGTATACTCTATACCACCATGCAAGCACAACCCCATCGCTCCAGAGGGCAGTTACGACTTTCCCCAACCGCACAAGCAGAAGCATGAGGATATATATGACGTTCCACCACCTACAGGAGCACAACCCTTTGCATCAAGCTACCCTGATCTTGCTCCCATGAGCAGCAGCAATAGCGTCTATGACATACCCCCTATGCATCAGCAGTTCGCCAGCAGCCAAAAGGACGTATACGACATTCCTCGAGGGGCGCCACCTTCTCGCTCGTGGGATGTGACAGACGGCCTGCAGTGTCTTTCTCTGTCCAGCAGAGGGCCCTCTCACAGTGCACCACAGGGCAGAGTGGACAACCAGTTGGTCAAAGAGGGTCATAGCCTCAACACTGTGAACCATGCCCATGCCCCCAATCTGGACCTGGACTCGACCCGACCATTCCCTGTATCTTTGGTCCTGGAACAGGAGAAGGATGAGCTTGGCGCTACACAGGAGCACTGTGTGAAGAGCTGGATGGAAGATTATGACTATGTCCACCTTCAGGTGGGGAGTATTCCATCACTGGGCATTTTGACTATTACCATACACATTACATTATATACCCTAACCTTTTGTGTGGCCCTAGAGGAGACCATGAGTATTAGTACGGCTGATATATGGTATACGCTGTATACAAACACACACACACACACACTTATATA
>JAODJX010000049.1:8461226-8505030 GCA_026776945.1 Isichthys henryi | reverse complement strand
ATATAACTCTTTCAAAGAGAGAGAGAGATTTTGTGTATCAGACCATGACCATTTTTTATACTAATTCTTACAAGACAATAGCTAACTGTATGAAATGTACTGAGCTGTGAATATATTCTACCTCAGTAAAGTTGAATTCTTATAAAGGATATGAGAGTGGTGTAGCAAAATGCTAATTATCCACAAGGTGGACAGTTAGCCCTATAAGCCTCGTTTAACCGTTCTCCACTGACAGGGAAAAGAGGAGTTTGAACAGCAGCAACAGGCACTGCTGCAGAAGGAGAACATCATGAAACAGGGGAGGCTTCAGCTGGAGAAGGAGCAGGTAGGCCTGCTTGGGATTTAAACTCCCACAATGCACTGTGCTCATGTATCAAAACCGATGGCTTGACTTTCAGTAGAGCCACCAGTGAAACTGCAAGCACGCAAAGTCAGCCAATAGGTGGGGTTTCATATCCTGTACGTAGCCTCAAAGGATCACAGTCTAGCAGTTTAAAACACAGTGTGGTGAAGGTTCCACTTTCTTGTCCTCACAGCTGAAGCAGTTCAAGAAGTTGGAGCAAGAGGTGATCAAACCAGTGGAGGTGACCAAACCAGCGGAGAATGATACTGGCCAGCAGGCAGCTTCACACAACTCTGTGGCTGACCCCACCTCCATGGTGGGTGGGGCCCCAATCTGTGGGCGGGACCGGCAACTCCTGCGCTTCTATTCAGAGCAGTGTGGGACACACTTTGACACACTCCTCAGCGCGGTGGACGCGTTCTTCGCCTGCGTGCGTGAAGGTCAGCCTCCGCGGGTCTTTGTGGCACACAGCAAGTTGGTGATCCTCAGCGCCCACAAGCTGGTCTTCATTGGGGACACGCTGTCGCGGCAGGCAGCCACGCCAGAGGTGGCTCAGCGTGCGCTGGATGGCAGCAACGCGCTCTGCCAGATGCTGAAGGCAGTGGTGGGGGCCACTAAGATGGCTGCCCTCCGTTACCCCAACACAGCGCCTCTTCAGGAAATGGTGGACCGCGTCGCTGTCCTGTCACATCTCGCCCAGCAGTTCCAAGCACAGCTCCTCCGCATGGCTGAATCGTGAAGCGCGTCGCCTGGCCTTTCCCGCGTCTCACATGTCAACATGCTTTTGTAAATGGCTCAGATTTGTAAATAGGACTTTTTTAGTAATCAGCATTATATAGATGTAAATTCTCTTTTTAAGGCAGCTTTTTGTACAATATTCCTGTTTTAGTCAAATTTTAAGCACCTTATAGGGTCCAGTTTCTAATGAGAATTATCTGTCTGTCCATCCATCTTGTAACCGCTTATGCTGGTCGGGGTTGTGGGCCAGTGCAAATAATTGCTCTCCCACTAGTAATTACAAGAGTAAAGGACTGATTTAACCTTAAGTGTGTTTATTTTGATACATGGGGTTGCACATATAATGGGGTTAAGGCACTGAAGCCTGGACAGCTGCATAAACAGCTGGATGCTTAACCAGTATCCTAGATTATAATTGTGTGCTTTCTGGCCCAGTGGAAGCATGTGTGTCATATAAATGTGGAAGACAGGTAGTATGAGTTGCACCTGCCTGTGGAGATGATCCTGTAGGGCCACTCTCAGGTCCCGTCTGAAGCAAGGCTGATGCTACAGAGGCTTGCTATTAAAAGAGCCTTAAAAGTAGCAACAAGATGATGTCATTTCCTTGGCTTACCACAGCTATTTCCTGTCAGGCACGAGTGGGTTCTGAAGTTCCATTTTCAGTTTTGCAGAAGGCTTCTAACTCTCCGTCCTCACAGCTGCAGGCTTTGTAAGTGCCACAGCCTCACACACACACACACACACACACACACACACAAGCAATGGCACTCGCTTACCCCTGCTTAAACCAGCCCGGACTGACATTGCAAGCACTTTGGCATGTAAGACACACCGTCATGTGGCTGACACGGTGAAGTGCTGAATGACCTTATGAAGATCACTGGCATGGTTAACCACGGTGCTGGCTGGTATGTGTAGTATGACAACACTGCCACCACCTGGTAAGTCGCTAATACGACACCACATATTAATGCAAAAGCTTACGAGGGTCTACATTACGAAATATGCATTTTGACACTTGTTTCTGGGTGTGTGGTCACGTTATCATCCATACTGCTCATGTATTACTTTTAGGGTTTCTAAGAATCTGCAAGAACAGCATAAATTTCAATGTTTAGTCCAAACGGATGTTTCAGGAGTTCTGAAGAGGACATTTGAAGACATTCCCAGCTTGTAATGTCCTTTAGGTATACAAGACATTTGGATGAGAATTATTTTTCAATACCGTTGTTTATTGGGTTTTTTAAGTCATCAACATTTATGAAATAATTGCACTTGTAATTATATGAATTGGATGAGAAAAATTAATTGTAGTAAGTCAGTACACACTAAGGGCTCCACCATGTTTGTGTAAATAAAAATGATACCATTTGTAACAAATATTTATTATGATGGCCAGTTAAAACTACACTTAAAATAAAATAAAGCACCCAACCACATGTAAACAGCTGTTTACAAGGCTCTAACCGGACGCCATGTATTGAAGACCTACATAAGCCACCCACACAGAGCCATGCCCCCTAAGGGCCATGTCAGCCAACTGTAAGGCAAAGGAAGCCCTCAGGACCACACCCATGCAGGCAGGTAACAGGACATCACAGGGAGCCTCACTGGGGAGACCCCTCCAATTCAGTGGCAGCCAACTGTTGCAGAACATTGCCACTGACCAGAAAATTACATTTTCTTACATTGCACTTTTGAACCAGAAAAATCAACAAAAAAATCAAACAAAAAAGGTGACAACCTTTGACTTCAGTTTTTCTTGTACCTTACTCTGCCTTCTCTTCACTGCCGGAACATTTTCTGAAAGACCACAATTCTCTCTTACTTTGCATCAAGCTAAGCCACAGGCACACACATATGTACTGTGACAGCCAATCATCTCACAGGCTGCAAAATCTATGGAGCCAACGAAAAAGTGCCATACAATGTGAGATATACCAACATGAGGCTGGCCAAACTGAGTAGTGCACAGAATGTTTCCTGTCACCCGACAGCCCGTTACAATAGTGGGTGGAGTCAGCTTATGGGTAAGACTTGGGTCAGGAGGATGAGGCTTGTCTATAGTGAGGAAGGTCAGTCTAACTGGCCTCCTGCAGAGGGACGACTCTCTGACGGGTACTTTTGGCCCGATGGCGAGGTGTGGCCGATGAAGGTCGCTCGACTTCTGGCTGGGATGGCTCGGAGCTACCAAGGGAAGGTCCAGCGTCACCCACAAGCTCACGCAGGAATTTGAACTTGGACAGGAAAAGTTGCCAAACCACATACCAGCCTACAAGGAATAAGGGAGCAAGGAATGGGATTCATTGGGTTGAAAAATAAACAGTGATCTGTTTTACTTCTGCAGTCATGTCACGTTTTTTCAGTGGTTTAAGAAAACTTGTAATATGGATACATAATCAGGGCCAAACACGTAAAGCAGGACGGATCCCTTAAAAGACACAAGTTATTTCTCTGTTTTGCCTCACTGTTTGGGTAAGATGGTGCAAACAATGACTCACATCACAAGTAGCCAGAAACGTGTGTCAAGAAATTGGATACTTCCAAGACAAAAATCACTCCAGTTTAACTCACACAGCCTAATCAAGCACGAACAGCAAACGGAAAAAAATATATACACACACACACACACACACGAATTCACAACACTACGTATCCAGGTGGCTGTAAGGCGCTTATCCGGCTTAACGTTACTTACTCACCGAACAGCATGAAGAGTAACACGCACACCAGGGTGGCCACGATAACCAGCAGCGTGAGACCAACACTTTGCCACATCTTGTCGCTTCTTCCCTTCCAGCAAACGTGCACTAGCTACCGAACTGCCTACCTGTGCAGCGGCCTGCCCATTTAACAAGACAGTACTCAGATCCACGGCTTAACCCGGCGACGCAGAGGAGGTTTTAACTTGTCAGGTTTGTAGGATCATCTACCTAGCTAACTCCTTAGCTAATCGGCCAGAAAACAAGTGCACGACTATTACTCAGGTCCACAGCTGGTGCACTAGACAACCGCAGGCGGCTGTCTGGGTTCACAGTCCATGGTACGGAAAATAAGCAAAAGTGTCATTATGAGGCTAACTTAAAATCACTTTGACCTAAGCTCATTACTGCAACATAAAAATACATTTTACGCCCTGATCGTGGGCTTGCCTGTTGTCACATACATACGTCTCGAGTTCGGCAACCGTCTTCGAGCTGAGCATGCGCCTTAGGAGCGTGTTGGCTTCTGGGTATCGTAGTTATATGCGGGAGATTAACAAAGAGACTAATGTGAAAAGAAACACCTTTCCCATAAGTCTCCGCTATTAAATCTGGCAGCTGCATAATATCACCGAAATAGGTTTTTGTTTGGTAAAATGACGTACAGTGTGAGCTGTTTTTTAAAAAAAAAAAAAAACACCGGCATACATGCATAATATGCACATTATATGTACAGCATCATTAATCGTTTGTTCGTTCTCACTGGTGTTCCTTCCCCGCGAGTTCATCTTAACGATTAGGTTGTTTTTTAAACTTCTGCCAGCAGCCACATCACCTGCAGTTCAAACTATATAATCCATTTGAAGCCAAGTAGGTTTGAACGTGGCCAGTACTTGAATGGGAGACCAACTAGGAAAGGAGGGTTGCTGCTGGAAGAGGCATTGGTGTGCCCATCCTTGTGGTCTGTTTGGATCCCAGTGCCCCAGTGCAGTGATGGGGACACTGTACTGTAAAAATTGTGCTGCCTTTTGAATGAGACCTAAAACCGAGGCTGTGACTCTCCGGGGTCATAAAAGATCCCTGGGCATCTTTTGAAAGAGTGGCGATGGTACCCCAATTTCCAGGCTAAAATTTCCCATAATGGCCCTATGAAATCAGGCCTCCTAATCACCCCCTATATCTGATTGGTGAATTCAGTCCTGCCCCTTCACCACCTTAGCTACTGTGTGGTGAGCGTACTGGTGCAGAATGACTACCATCGCATCATCCATGCGGGTCCTATACAGTGGTGATAGCAAATGGCTCCCCGTTGGTTCTGTAAAGTACATTGGGTGTCTTGAGAAGCACTATATAAATGTAACTCTCATTCTTTCATACTATGACCATCCAGATTTCAAAAAATTATCTAAGGTATATTTTCATACTTCTTGTCTACTTACCTTCAAGATATTTTTTTCTTAAGTACAGTGTTTTGCTTGTGATCTTTCCTTGTGATTCTACTAGTGTTTATGAATGATACAGAAGGGGTTTGCTGTAATACTTTTGCAACACAGATTTTTAAGTCGGTTATGCCAGATAAACTTACAGCTGTAAAAATGGATGAAAATTATAATTCCCTTTTGATAAAGGTATCAGCAATTTATCAAAATTCAAAAGCTTCTGTAAGACCAGAAACCGGCAAACGGTGGATCCTGAGGCCCAGGGATGAAACACTACATGCACATGATGCCACTATTAAATGTGATGCAAATAATCCATTTTACCCATTTATAGAGCTAAGTGATTGCACACAAACCAGTATAGTTAATATATGACATTTAAGTCATGCCTCTTACAGGCAGAATGTGAGTACTTTGTGTATAGCTAAGCCTCATGGTTTGAGGGTAAATGAAGTCTGGATTTGGAACAGTGGGCCAACACATCTGCATCTGCAGTCATGGTAATATACAGACTCAGTCCATGTGTGCTTTGTGGACATGGAGAAGGTGTATGACTGCATGACCCAGCACATCCTGTGGGATATGGGGTACATACTGGGCCTACTACCACCTGCAACTTAATCCCTGCATGAGCACAGTCCGAGCCGCCTATACACCCTTTGCACAAAATGGAAGCCATTTAGGGAGCTGGCCTTCAGCAAAGCTCATCCTTACTCACATCCGTCGTATTCATGGATTAATTTGCATAAGCTAAAAAATACAGGGGAATAGGGGATCTGATTACTTCTCTTGCCAGTTAAAGTGTAATTCTTTCTGTTCTTATACTTGAACTGAGGAATTAAGTACATAGTAAATGAAAAAAAAAAAAACATTTACACTTGTAGTTTGTGCACTTTCTATGACTGGCTATGTAAATGCATCCATTATCAATTCAAATGTGTCAGACACACAATCCCATCTGATCAGATTTTCCATGAAACATTATCTTGAGTTTCGATTATTAGATAATGTACCACAGAAAAAAGTATGACGCAAGTCTACAGTGTACACCATATAAACAAAGGATGAACCCTGTTCACAATAGGTTAAAATAAAGAATACGTAACCCTGTCATCAAAAAGGTCCAAAGCTTTTCATAGTTACAACAAATGTATTTACATAAAGTTTTTGCAAAACATTCTTAAACACAAAGAGTTTATTCAGACAGGACATGTGGGGTCTTAGTGGGAAGACTGTCCTTCCACTTCTCTATCAAGCAATCATGACTAATAGTTATGCTAACTTAATGTTCAACAGCTAGACTCCTCCTGGATTGTGATTCTTCCAATTCAGTTTTTACCCCAACACCATTCCATTTGCTCTGTAAACAATATGAAGGTGTGTGTTTAACTGAGACAGTATTACATTTATACTATATAGTATTACATAGTGAGGATCACAGAGTATTAGCTGTTTTCTTCGTGTATTCCTTCCTGCCCCTATGTGTGCTTCCAAAGTTGCGAACACGGTGAATCTTCTGCAGCTGGGTCTGGATGGTGTCCATGATGTCCACGTGGTCGGGAATATGTACGTACCGGACATTCCTGCCGGTGATAAATAACTCTGCCACCTTACTAGGTCGCCCGCGCCGGTCACAGTAATCCACCTCCTCCAGACGCACATTCATAAAGGCATCGACGTTGACCAGACGGCCGCGGGCTGAGCTCTCGTCCCGCAGTTCCACAGTAGTCACATGACCCTGTAGGCCTTGCAGAAGTATGACCAGACTGTTTTCAGCAATGGTGCGCTCACGGATGGAGTGCGTCACCTCCATCATGTCTGGGATAGATACAGTGAGAGATAAAATCATTCAGTCGATCTTGCTTCTTAGACAGTCTGGACCTTTTGTGTTTTATTTCAATGTTCTTTAAAAGCATCAGTGTCCATTTTAACGACTACAAGGGGTCTCACTGCAAATCGTACGACCTATACAACGCATTTATAACTTTGAGTATTTTAGTAACTTCTATTATTAGTCACATAAACGTATCGTAACCCACCATTTGTTAGTTTGGCGACTTGACGATAAAAAGGTTCTTTTCTGTCGATGGCGGCACCCGAAAAATTCGTGCCTGTTCTGCACAGAGCCGGGGTGAAAAGTAAATTAAAGTCACCGTGAAGAAACAAAACATTACATTTCAATTAATTCAAACAAAGAAGACCGAAGGTATTTTAAGTAAATGGCTACCCAATACTAACATACTCTCCTGCTATAAATTATTAGATACAGAACTTTTCATAAAAATCTCGATAATATCATAAAAATTATCTCCACAAAGCAGCGGTCTCCCCACTCTTTTGCACATTGATGACGTACCGCAAAACCGGGCTCCAATTTTATACGTCATCAGAGTAACCAAAACATTCCTCACCGCGCCCTCTAGTGCTCAGAAACAATTTTGTATTAATGTTGAATCAAATTATACTAGCCATACCGAGTTTTCAGAGTTTTTACGTCGTTACACCAGTGAGTGGCGAAAGAAAGAGCTTCGCTCCCCATTTAATTCACTGATCACATTCAGGAACTAACCAAATGAAATGCAGGGCCTGATCCAGTAAAAGGACAACACAAATGTAATATCTATATAAAAAAGTATGCTACAAAATTAAAATATTAAATCCACAGACTACAAATTGATAAACATGCATGTAATGTTCCACCCGTACAGCAAGTCAAGGAAGTTAATGCATCAAAATGCAGGAAAATAGTATTCCACAACAGGTGGCACAGTAGTATTAAAAAACAGGTTTGTACCACCCCCATAAAATATGTTTTTTGTTACCAATCATTCAGATAACTAGGAATAAAATTCTGAGACTAATCCCTCCTTGAAAATTTGTTGAGCCCGCATTCATCAAAATGTATCGAAGTGGACAACCTCCTTGTGGGTAAAATTTATAGAGAGGCGCCTAAATTTATTTCAGGTTATGAACCTGATGGTGTGTTTGTGTGGGTGGAGTCCGCATGTCATCCTTATATCGCCTGTCTTTCCTCCTGAGGTCCAAAGACAGATAGTAGCTCTGAATGGTCCACAGTGTGAGGTGCTATGGACTGCAGTGCCCTACCCCTTCGCCAGATGATTAATGGATAATGCTTGTGATGTGCAAAATGTATCAATGGTGAGCCCCAGGGTGGGGGGGGGCTGATTGGTAAAATATTACCTCATTACCACCCACACTGGGTCCAGTCGGGCCACCCACAGGTCTGGCTCCGCTCCTGACAGTACCTTGTCCATGCTGACTGGGTTTAGCCTCATGATGGAGAAGTGGACCAGCCTTTGTAGCACTATCTTCATGGTGCACTTGGAATACAGCTGCTGCAGCTTAAACAGCTGCTCCATAAAGACCTTGTTGAACAGCACACTTAAGACACCATTAATGACTGCTGGGCAAGGTGGGGGTGGTGGAGGATGGAAGCAAAGAGTCACATGGTGGATGTCAGTTCCCAGGAGCTATTCCAAACATGCTATGACCAGAGACTAGGCTACTAAGGCTGGGCTGCCCAGCTCAGGACCCTAAAGCTACAATCCGGTGCCTGTGTTGTGAAGTTACAGACATGAAAAAAAACATGCAAAATCATGTAGCCAGGATACAAACCCTCAACCCTGGAGGCACGAGACTCTGGTGCAAAGCAGAGGTGGGTATTTCAGGTCCAGAAAGTAAAAATCCAGACCATGATATTGTTTCAACCAACCAGTTCAGTATGAAGAGCTGCAGTGACAGAGTATTTCACTTGGTGGTTGAAACAAAATCTTGGCTTGGACTTTTACTTTCTGGACCGGGAACATCCACCTGTGGTGCCGAGGAACCATTCAATGTATAGTTACTTAAAATACTGAAATATGTTCAGATCAGTAATCCTGACTCAAGTTCTATTCTGTTGTAAAACAAGATACAGAGGGTCTCACAATACCCCTTCTCCTCTCATCACCAGCCTAAGCAGCTGATCGTTTTAAAAATAGAGAATGGCAGGCTGACTATTATAGTAGTGAATTATAAGGGCTATATGATCTAGTGTAGCCAGTGGTGAACCTTCAGGCGGCAGTGAACTTAAAAAATATTTCAGTGCGTTGATGGGAATGTCAGCCAAATGAAATGGAGGGCGTGTGAAGGGCTCCTTTGTGTTGTATTATGTCTGGTTTTATTCCCCATAGCAGGAATTATATTTTTTTGCACATTAGAATGTTTCGCTAAATTATGTGTTAACAGATAGGGATTACCTTTCTCAGCTCTTTTGATTGGGACACCCTGAGCTCGCAGACGCTGATCCAAGACATACATTTTGCCACCGAGACTGATAAACATTAAAGGAAGTGTTCTCAGCGACATCATAAGGATGTCAGGATAATACTTGGCGGATTGTAGTTCACAGATGGGTTTATTGTGGCTTCAATAATTAGCTGTTTCTGCAAGCGAAGATATTTTAACTTCGAGGTTAATTGAGATGCACTTCAGGATAAACGTATACGTAGGGGATTCATGAGATATATACAAGAACCAATCAGAAGGCGGCTTAGCGAAGGCCACCTGAAGGACACTGCCACCCTAGGAAGGTCCCATTAGCTGGGAGGGGAACAGGTTAGGTCATCACACGATAAATCGAAGCTTTAAGAACAGACCAGAGGAGATAAAAAGACAACGTGCTTTATGAATGTGGCCGAGAGATAAGTCATCCAGCTGAATTCACAATGTAGGCCTATTTTTAGTTATAAATATAACCAAGGTTTGACTGCATTGTCTGGTTCTATGGTGTCCACTTCAACAGCATATGAAAGGAGAGGAATTTTTTTTTTCCTTTGAGAAAAAAATCCTGAAAGATACTATTCTTTATTTTATCTTGTGTTGTTTTGTATTGTTAAAGCTCTGCAATACAGCGATTTAACAAATTCTTTTATATATAAATTCCAGGCTCATGGCGACCCTATACTCAACAACCAGTTATATAAAATCTATCCATTTTGTGTATTACCAAGCTCTAATAATTTAATGTAAATACATGACACCATGTTACCTAGAGGCTTGTGAAAACGTACTACCAAGAAAACATTCAATTTCAAGATAGATCGACCTTTTCTTGTATTCAATCTTGTCTGTAGGTGTGAATGTGTGTGAAAGGAGGGTGTACCCTATGATGGGTTGGCACCCCGCCTGGGCTTATTTCCTGCCTTGTGCTCATAGCTCGCGGCCCCTGATCCCCCGAACCCTGAAAAGGACAAGTGGGCAAATCTCACGCCTGTTTGCAACACGTCTGCCTCGTCTGCTCCATCGGCGTTGAACAAGCATACAACAGAAACAGAGATGTATTGGTGAATTAAACTCTCTTTTTTTGTTTATCATGTTACAGGTCAGTACTGAACCCCCAGTAAGTTCAAATAAAACCAGCATGTGATTTGCCAGAGGGAGGTGCCCTCATATCACTTGGACGTGTTACGGATTGATATTGCTGTCCCACAAGGGAAGCCTATCAAATACTGTTCGCTTACTGGGATTACACAAGGAAAGGACTGCGTGCCACATGCCTGAAAGAGCACAGCAAATCTATTTGGGACAAAATACACAAGAGGGCTACAGAATAAGGAGGTTCTTCTGAGTTACCATGAATTTAATGGTCCATTAATACAATTAAATTAAATAACCAATAAAATGCTAAATATAAATGAAAGCAATTACATTTAATGAACGCACACATACCCAGGATTTCTTCAGGAATTCAGTGATTTATTGAAAGAAAATCAACTATTAATGTTGACAAAAGATAAACAGTAGAAGACATCCAATCATTTAAAGGGCAAAGTGAACATAAAATGAGCTGCATGAAAGTAACGTCTAAAATTATATTCAGCTGAACACAGAGCATTAGATATTAGAATAACCATGAACATTTAACAGAATTTTGTATAGCAACCTGCCAAGTGATTAGACGTCAAAGTGTAACGTACCAAGAAAAGGTTTAAGGAGGGAAAAATGTTTGAACAGGGAACAGAACCGAGTTGAAAGGAGCTGGATGGAGCCCTTAGATTACAGTCCTCTGACAGATGTCACAAAGCATTATGGGAAACAGTACAAAGCAGCAACAGGGTTATAAAAAAAAAAAAATTATGAACTTAAAATAAAGAAATAAAAGCAAAAAGCAAGAATTTTCAGGCTCGTCTCCCATCCCTAGATTTTGTTCACAAACAAACCCAATGTAAATCCCAAAAGACAATCCAGTACTTTTTACTGAAGCAAACTTGCATGCAAGGTAATATAGAAAATGCAGCCGCAATTGAGACTCATAAGGATTGGGCCTGATAGCTCAGTCATATCTTTATTGACAATGAATAAATTGCTGCTTAAGTTTAAATTGAATTACCCTGTTATGACCCATGAACATGTATAGATAAGCTTGTTTTTGGTTAAACACTGATTAAATAGAAGCCAATATGCACTCATGTATGCTGCCATTAACATCATGGTTGCAATGAGCAACAGTCATTCATCAACCCGCTTGTCCAATGCAGGGTTGCCGTAGGGGAGTGTGCAGGGAAGACATTTGCACACTGTACAAGTGTCAAACCAAGATAAACCAAGAAACACCTTGTCGCATGCATGTCTAACCAGGTCATTTGGCAGCATCCCATTACCAGAATCACCACTCTATAAAATACAAGTTCTTTAACACATTTAAAACATTTTTTTTGTTTGTTGTTTCGTGGCATCTTCAAATCAATTGCACATTAAAGAACGGTATTGCCTTGCACCTTTTCTGTTTACATTCACCGCAGAAAGAACTGTGATTGGCTGACATTTGTGTGGGGAGGCATGGGGGGGTAAGCCTGTGATTGGACAGGCCAGGCCTTGGACCCAAGCCCTGTCCCATAATGCCTGTATAGCCTAGTGACAGAAATGACCACTACTGATCTTACACTGGGTGTTAGTAAAGCTCTAGCTAGGACAGGTCAAAGGTTCTCCCGCCTCCGGTGTATGTCACCTGCAAAGTAAAAGCATAAAAATGCTTTTTATAATATTGTCAACCAACCCATTTTTGCCCTCAAATCATTTTTCAGCATTTAAGGAATCTTTGTTTTAGTTACTAGTTCTCATTATTACTGGGTAGGCAGGATAATGGACAGTGTAACAATCTGGTCATTTACTGTCCTGCACTTTAAATCACTTATTTGTTTGCATCTTACCATCACATGCAGCCCCCACCGCGCTGGAACCTAAATAGAACTGCCTACATTTTCTTTTAACAGCTGACTGGAGCAGAGTAACCATGAGAACTTAGAGCCGCATGGGCACCAGTTAGGTACAGGAGTGCAATACTTTAGTCATTTGTACTCATTTCAATCAATTAATAAGGATCTTCAGGCTGCAGACAGGCCAGGACTAGGTTCTGAGTGACCCTAAGCTATTCTGGTCCACACACAAGACGGACAATTTTGCCAAGACTGAGTTAATAAGAGAGTTACAGCTAAGATAAGCAGCTATGGGAGGATGTGAGAATGTGGATGACAGCAGCCTCCAAGGGAGAAGCAGGCGGCAAGTTCGTTCTCTTGGAGCACCACATGAGAGCTTCCTCACTCAGGGAAGAAAGGAAAAAGTCACTGCAGAGAGTACTGAGCAGCTTCAAATGTAAAACTAACCTTGCACTAAATATTTCCAGTGCTTGAAGAAGCAGCAGAAGAAATAAAGTGTTTGGGGGCAACAGCCATAGATTTGCCCTCATCACTTCTACATGAAGCTAAACCTGATCTGATCATCTGCAGGGTGCAGCAACTCCGTACTGTGACTGGATTCAGTCCTGTATTAGGGGCCTGGGCACCAGAGATGCCATCACAACATAGCTGCATATTTTCATCTCCACAGCTGATTTTTACTAGTTGAACATGAATAAATAATAAAATGAAAGCAATGCCTTTGTTTACAGACCCTCTTATAATTACAGTGGCGAAGAGTAGTTTGTCGTTTTATACAAGACACAGGATTAACAGCAGTTGTCCTCTGGATGAGTTTAGAAGGTCACACCCTCCCACAGATCAGTGTTAGACACTGGAAGCTAAAGACAATCAAAAGCTTACAAATCACCATACAGCACACAGCAGGGTGTACTGAACATTATAAAAACTTCCGTGTGAATGAAAAGTGCCACAATGGCTTCATATTAACAAAATGGAAGGCAAACTGAATAGCATATTCTCCACATTAGAACAAACAGAAGTCACCATGAATCATTATAAAATAAAACTATCCATTTATTTCTGAGGGGAAGCTCATAACACAGTTACTTCCAGCACATCTTTGTATTTTCACTGCGATATTCCACATGTATTTATTCCTGCTTTCACTGTAACACTAGAGCACACACTGCTTCTCTTTGACGTTGTAAAATGTGTCATGACTGTGCATGACTGACTGCAAACAGGCTACCTGCCACACTGGGGACAAGGGAGTCCTGGACGCTGGATATGGTGGGGCAGTCCAACAGTGAGTGATTTTTCTCTCTTTCGTTATAATGTGCTGCACCTACCCTGCCCCTCGTGAGATAGACATTGCAGAGGCTGGGTTGCTCAGGGCGTGTGCAGCTACATCTTGGCTGCCATGCCTACCACCTCCGGCGGGCCCAGCTCCCCGTCCTCCTCCCGCAGCTCCCCCTCTTCTTCACCGCTCTGAAATTTGTCGTGGGTCCACTTGGGGCTGCTTTTCGGGTACAGGAATCCCCCGCGTGCTCCTGGGTACTGCCCCCTTGGGTGAGGGAAGGATCCGCGGCCATGAGCCCCCGGGTTCAGCCACTTCCTGTCCCCACCCCGGTCATCATGCTAAAAAGCATTTTCAAACGTCAAAGTAAATAAATCTATGACTTCCATCCATCTCCCATAATCACTTTGCCAGCAAGGGTTGCCGAATTAATCATTTTAGAGAATGTTTTTATTTATACAGAATATATAAATCTATTCCCTTATCAGACAAGCATGTCATCTTACCTAGTGGAATGGTATAATTTCCATTCCATTTACTAGAGACTAACTGGCCCCCTAGGGATCCAATCTAGTAATTTAAATCAGTCTTTGGAAATAGTAGCTGTCTGCTTGCTTTCATTACTGCACATGAAGTAAGGTCTCCTCTTAAAAAGTGAAGTGGATCGCCAGCAGGGAGCTTGAGAACAGGCACTGATATCGCATTCCTACCCGACCGGACAGCACTCACCAGGTAGTACCTCCTGCTCTTCGGTGTGTACTCTGGGTCCCACTCCTCCTCAGGGGGGTGCACTTCCGTGTTCGGGGGGTTCCCATTCCTTGAGTAATTCCCCCTGTTCCACCCGCGGCCTCTGATTCTGAAGTGCTAAAAAAAAAAAAAGTGCAGGCAGAGAAAGGTCATCAGATGGGTGAGGAAGATAGCAAATTACATCCAAAAAGCAATGATATAATCCCTGGACAGGAAGAGAACACAGAGCATAACCAAGGGTTCAGGGAAGCCAAAACAGGAACCAGACCAATACGAGGATCCAAGATTTTCTGCATATGCAGACCAATTTAAAATTTAAAAGCTCTGTGCAATATCTATTATGTAACTTATCACAACCACTGCAGAGAAGCATGCATAATAAAGATTACATACACTGCAAAAAATGCAGTAACATTTCAGATTGTTCCTGAGGAAATTGGGGCAGTGGCCTAAAGGTTAGGGAAGCGTGCTTGTGATTGACAGGTTGCTGGTTCGAATCCCCGACCAAAAAGGTACCCTGAGCAAGGTTCCACCCCCACACACTGCTCCCCTGGCACTGAATTAGCTGTCCCCTGCTATGTCACATATGGGTTAAATGCAAAGGACAGATTCTGTTGCATATTGTGTGCTATGGTGCGTCAACAAGGACAATCACTTTAACAGCATATCAGCTCATTATAGGTCAGTACATCAAGATCATTTAAGACCGCAAGGAATCAGAGACGAGGCTTAATCTTGCGTTTGATTAGTTTTAGATTTACCAAAACTCACAATTTTAACCAGAAATTACCCAGCTAATCCTAAACCATGCAAAATGTAACAGATCACACACTCATCCATTGTTATATGTTCATTATACTGGGAACACAGGAAATGTCTGCAGGATATTTGCAGGATATAACAAGCACTACATAAATCACCAATGCAGCAGGTTAGCTGCACAGTAACAGAGTGGGTTGTCTGCAGCAGAAATAGCAGGTCATGAGCAGAAGCGGCGCCCAGGGACACTCGGGGACACGAGGCACACTTACGAAGCCCCCAGGCTCGTGACCTTTCTCCTCAGAGGCAGCAGCCTGCTCCAGAGCTGGCGGCGGGCAGCTGCGGCTGAAGCCCTCCTCCCCTGGATGACTTTCCTGTGCACCCTTTTCAGGGGCCCGGTAGGAACGGGATGAAGAGGAGGATGAGGATGACGAACGAGAGCGCTTCTTCTTGCTTTTCCTGCGGGAAAAGATGAATACGGAAGGGCCTTCAGCACTCGGTAAGAAGCGGAGACTGGCTACCCGCACGTGGCTTGATGAAATTCAGCAAGCAGGACACACTTGGACTTCTTGCGATGCTTGGTGGGTTTCTCCGTGGAGCCCGGTGAGTCCGCGAGCTCCCTCCCCGCGGGCCGATGCTCTCGCTCCGGGTAGCTCACGTGCTGCGCCACGTCCAGCCACATGTCGGGCACGTCGCTCCGCACTCTCTTCCCCATTTCCTAGAAAACCACGGTCAGCAGCATTAGCGTCTGCTTGACTGCTCGTGCAAAGAGGCACATGAGCATACAGAATTAAAGTAAGATGTATCTTTGAAGGCAAGAAAAAAAAAAAGGCTGAAAAGAAGAAATTCAGCAGTGACCTAGAAATGAGGGGGAATGAAGATCCAGGGAAGCAAAGTGCAAGCAGTGTGTCCCGAAAAAGCAGCACAGAAAGGAATGCAAGGCTGCTGCTAACTAAGGCTTCCGAATATGATTGACAAATATAAAACAAGAACGTCTGAAACGTGCTGCAAAAGTACGGTAATTCAAATGACCTCTTTCATTATCATAAGACAACAGTATCTCATGTGAAACATCGTCAACAGACAGAAAGCAGCGCAAAGGTGCGGGCAACTGCTGGAGGGTCATTCTGTAGAAAAATCATTTTAGAGTCACAGTATTGGTCACCTTGTAGCCGACTTCCTCATGTTTCACTTCCTCAAACTGGTGGGAGTACTTTTTAAATGCACTGGGGGAAATGTCAATCCTCCTGAGGAAAGAAATGAAAATCACATGACCATCAATGCTTCGGTGTGAGGTCAGTGTGAGAGCCGTTCAGCCCAGCAATCTATGCTACCTGTGGATTTCAGGGCTTTTTCGAGACCTCATCTCCTTCTCAGCAGCTCTGCGCTGGTACATGGAAAAACGCTCATTCAGCGTCATCTCTGGAGAAGGGAAATGTTGCGCTGCAAACACACAAGTGTTACATGTTAAGTTCTAAATGACTAGTGCAGGTTCATCATTGCAGATATGACATGACTATAAAAATAAGGCTGGGGGGCAGGGGTCACCTTTGATGTGGTGCACAATGGTGACAATGTGCTGAGCAAACAGCTCGGAGGGGCTCCGTCGAAACTGCGCCGCCTGTATGTGATGGAAAATGGAGCGAAATTCTCGGTTCTCTTTGCCCGGGTGGACCAGGTCCCGAGAGATGCGGCGCTCTTTAGCCAGAATGTCAGAGGAGCTGCATGCGAGGAGACATCGTGGTTTAACCCAGAGTTCCGAAGAGGGAAGGTCATGAGAAATCCCAGCCCCCGAGGAGAGAGGTGTACTGCGACGGCACTTACGTGGGCTGCTCGTAATGGCTGGAGCTCAAACTGAAACTGAGGTCTTCCTCCCCCCATCTTGCACGAGGGGGACTGTCCCCAGGCCGCTCCTTTCTCCTGCCCTTTGGCGGCCTGTCTGGAGATGGCCCCTCCCGCTCCCTCCTGGCGGCGGCTGCCCGTTCCTGCTTACGACTCAAATACAGCTCTTCTTCCATGTCCTCCAGGTCATTGCACTCCTCCTCTGGCCGGGACACATCTTTGCCTGGGGGCAAGGGGGCCAGCTCTGCCCATTTGCCAATACCCTCATCGAGTGACCCCCGACTTGGAGGGGCTACTCTGCCCTTAGGCTTGGGCTCATCTTCCACTTCGCGCTCCTTCATCCGGGGCCGGGACCGAGACTCCTCCTTCACCTCCTCAGCAGGATATGGGAAAACAGAGGACTTCTTGGTGCCTCCCTCAGCAGCACTGGGATCCCCCTCCCATTCCGACCCCTTTTTACTCTGGTGCTCTGCCAAGAACCTGGCCAATCAGAAAGAAAAGCAGCCTGAAGACATGTTCATATTGCATGCTTTGCTAGGTTTTTGCTTTATGCAAAAGCATTCAAATAGAAGGCTTCAGATCTGCCACATGAAGAACATGCAGCTAACGGCAGCCAAAGGACCTCTATCTCAGCACTTATCCAAGCATTACAGTCCAGGAATTACTACAACTCCCATGAAGCCTTTCTGCCCACATCACCGTGTGTCATCTGAGCAGCACACCAAACCTTGAAGTGCCACAGAAAGCAAATTACAACCAAAGACAGTTATCCAGCAACTGATAAGAACCAACCACAATCATATAAAATGGGAATACTTACTTCTATTTTTACCCAGACATCTCTTAAATATTTGGATTGCATACAACTTCCTTTTAATGCACAGCAGAAGACAGAAAAGCCACAACTTTGGTTAATTAACTTGGGAGGGCGGCAATGGCTCCCATTTTAAATATTCTTCCCAGGATCTTTGAAGCTGAGCACAGACTAAACAAATTGAAACACAAATAATTATAACCCAGCACTGAGCAAGCATCTTAAATAGGAAAAAGAGATCAGACAGAAAAAGAGGACATTTAAAGAGAGGTGGGACATACTTCTTAAAGGCAGAGGAGATGGCAGTCTTTTCTCCTGCCTTCTGATCCTCCTTTGAGAAGAACCCAAAACCAGACACTCCAGCCACAGGGCCTGGTGGGCTCTTGCTGAGGGGTGCAGGGCCGATGCTTTTCCAAGAGGGGGCGCTGATGCTAGAAGCCCCAGTCTGAGAGCCCGATGGCAGTCCCTGGCTGACAACCACAGCGGAGCGCAGCTGTGGACTGGCATAGTCGGATGCTGCAGGCCCCTTCTCCTCAGGGGCTCTCTCTTTTGTCTCCTTGGTGCTGCGCTTAGCCGGGGGAGAGGAGGAACGTGAAGAAGGGGAAGAGGAGGAGCGACGGGAACGGACCGATGAAGAGCGGTCAGAGTAGCGAGACCTGCTGCGTGAGCAAGGGCTCCCTGAACGCCTTCGGGGAGTGCGTGAATGAGAGCGGGAGCGCCCTCTCCTGGAGCTGTTCTGATTCTGCTCGTGTGACTGTTGACCCCGTTGGTTCTGCCAGTTGTTGGATCGGTACCCATTGTAGCCATAACCCCCACCTCTCTGGTAGCGGCCTCGTGGGAAAAAGCCACGTCCACGCGGACGGTAGTAATAGGGCCTGCGGTATCCGCGGTTGTAACCGCGGTTGTAACCGCGGTTGTTTTGGTATTCTCTGGGATAGTTCCGGTCCCTTCCATGAGATGCCGACTGAGATCTGGAGCGAGATCGAGACCTAGAGCTTGAAATGAAACAAAAGCAAGGGATCACTGACTAGGAACCAAACTGCAAAACTAAAAAAAAGCAACAACAGATTGTACCAAGGGTACACAATGAGGTTTATACCTGTATCGGTGTTTCCTGGACCGTGACCGGCTTCTGGAGCGGGAATTGGATAAAGATCGAGATCTGGACCTGGACCCAGACTTCGAATTAGATCGAGAAGGGGACTTCGGAGCCTTTTTTTCAGACATGTCTATAGTAGTCTCTTCAAATCTTTGGGAGAGCACAGCAAAACGTCTAAAGTTGGCATTTGGCATAAAAGCAGTATGTCACAATCATTTGAAAAAGCAGATCTGGAAATATTTCTACTTGTAATAGGCCATGTAGCATTACTGCTACAGTTAACAAGCCACACAGCAACAGCTACAGCCAGGACAACCTTCTGAAGTGATGGAAAAAACAAGACAGAACAGAACAGGTGTTTCTATTGCACTAGTAATATCATGCTAGTAGGCTGTATGTCAGTGCCAGTGAAGAGTGCAACACAAACAAGGTAAATGCAGCCCCAAAATGCAAACACAAATTATGCAGAAAAAAGTGGAAAATTGTGAACAGTGAGCACTACCTAAGACTCCAAGAATAGTAACAAAAACTAACTTTTACATTTGCATAAAAAATTGGTGTAAACAGCAATAAGTGAAGTATCATCACTTTATGACAGGCTTTCTTACACATTCGGCAGGTCACACTGCATGTTTGCCTTGGCTAGGGGTTCTGAACCCCCAATTTGCAAACCAGTGCTGAATAGGAAGTAGGTTTAAACAGCACATGACCAAAAGAAAAATGGATAAGATGTTTTTATTTTTATTTACTATTTCTGAAGCAAGCAAACTAACATTATTTCTTTGCAGAGCTGTTAGTAAGTTCCATTTTGAAACAGGTTAGTTGTTCTTCTAAATGACTTCACAAATCATCCGAAAAGCTCATGTCCTGCTCTTATTTAATTCAATGACAGGATTCCATTTTACACCTGCCAACAGTTTTACAGAAAATGACACAAAGTCACATGGGCTGAAGGACACAGAAAGTCAGATGTGTGGTGTAGAAAAAAAAAGGTTTCCTGAAAACTAGCACAACTTATAAAAGATGTACAAGAGTCTGACCACTTTCAGTCAAGCAGTCCCATTAGAATGGGAAGGAAAAAAAATCAATGTCTAGCAAGGAAGTGTACGCCACTAACAGGAGGTTAATTTATGACATGGCAATGAAACAAAGAACTAAAAGGGCCATAGAAAGGGTGCATTAGAAGCCATCTGCAAGTGACTAACTCTCCTACTACTACCCCAAACTGGAAATCCCCGTTGAGAAAACTCATAATATAGAAACGGAAGTCAGCTCAGTGTCTCAGAATCAGCATTGAAACTGCAAGCCTGCAAAGTGCCAAAAGCCCCTCTCTCTCCTACAAAGCAGCACCAGATCTACACTGCCCACAAATGCAGACCACAAATGAAGGCATCTTCCTTCTGCATAAAAAACAACTTAATTTTATTCCCAAACATGCACATATATACTGCACTCTCTCTCTCTTATATATATATATATATATATATATATATATATATACACACACACACACACACACACTTAGCAATTTAGAGCTTCACATTAACAGTTCCCTATTACAGGCATGCAGACATGCAGTCCGGCTTGCAAGAAAGGCTGAAGGCACATCAGGAGAGATTACATGCACCTACTTGGATTTATGTTTCATGCCTTTGTTTTTTTATAATGGGTATTGCTTCAGGAAAGATGCCAAGTGTGAAATAAGCTCAATTATTACTGGGAGTGTCATATTATCAAAATTAATGTGTACACGGCCCGAATGATTGCGTGACATAACAGACCATAAAAACACGCATTTATACCAAAAGCAGTTATACTGAACCGACGTTAAGTATAACAAACATATTGCTACCGTTACAATTAGTGTTCATCGAAAAGAGGGACTTACTACAAGCACTGCAGCTGCTCGAATACAAATCAGCTCTTCATTCACAGTTATAAGAAACGAGGCTGCGTGCCGGGCCTATTCCTACAGGTTACCAAAAAGCTCTGTTTTAAATAGCTAGAGGTTTTTTTATGCTGTACGACCATCCTGACACAGATATTTCATTCAGTTTTAATACTGACTAAGGGAACGAGCTAACTTCATCTCTTAAAAGCAAAACCGACGTGCAGCTTAGCCAGATAACCCTATGCACCAGCACTGAAACTGCAGAGTAACGTCGGCTCTCTATCAACTAACAGGGTCAACAGGCAACAAAATCAAAGAATATTACTTGTGATTAAGTAAATATGTCAATTTAGCTACACGGCTGCATAAAAATATCACCGAACTCGGTTCGTTTCACTTAGCTTAGCATGGGCTGCTAATCACGCAGCAAGGAAACATTGGATTGCTGATATGCTAACAAAGCTCGCCAATACTTTCGATAAAACATATTTCCTTACAAAAGTAACTGACCAGGCAGCTTTGTTAATCTATTTCATTCACTCACCACGTACAAAATATCTTCATAAATAAATACCTGGCTGCTTGTCTGGTTTTACTTCTGTGACCCTGCTCCGCGTAAACAGTCAGCTGCAGTTGGGCGCTAGTGAAGCGGGGAGTCGCTTACAAGCACAAGGTCGAAATCCCTTCTTTGTTTGCCGTCGGGATATTTTTCAGGAAAACATTTCTTCATATCCTGTTAAACAGGCATTAACCAACATTTACAACAACCGAATGAAGGCGTTTATCGTCGAATTGACATTGAAAGCGGAAAACGCAAATGTGGTCTAACGGCTGCCTGTCACTTCCGTCCGGATATCGGGCGCACGCGCTGACTTTCTCGTGCTCTTAACTCGCGCGACACTTGCATTCCGAAACGACGCAACAAAACGCTGTTAATATACAATATAGAATACAGACCTAATATCCAGTTTGAGTGCAAAAAAATCTTGTCCAATTAGGTATATAAACTTTATAAGTTTAAGACTTTATAAGTCAAAACGTATTGGTTTAGACGCATAGGTCATACTCCCAGGGTTATGAAGGACCGGGCTTATTAAGATGAATAAGCAGACTGAATGAAGACACGAAATATTCCAGAAAGCGAAGGACCGGTTCTTTTAATATGTGTACCGTTTCTAGCAGTTCATTATATTAAAAATGGTTTGACTCTTTTCAGTCAAGATTAAAGCATTAAGAGATGTGTTGCGATGTTTAAAGTGTTTTCACATTTTACCTCTTTGGAAAAGCATCAAAATGTATTCAATAACATCGTTACATACAAAGCATAAACGTAACGCGTCAAGAAAACTGATTAGACGGCCCATTCAAACTATTTTTCGTGTTTAGCTTTCAAGTTAACTACAGTTAACAAAAGACTCCAGAAGTTGAACACTAATAGGCCTTACAAAAATAATATGAATTTGAGGCCACATCAGAGCAGGGATTATTGTGGCTGAAGAGCTTAACGTGAACATTCCCAGTCCAGAGGGATTTGACTGCTATATCAGTTATCTAAGCTAAATTGCTCCAGCTGAATACCTAGCTGTATGAGAATGGTAGAGAAATATCAGTTAAATCGCTGTATATGGTGTAAATTTGACCAAGGTCAGGCCACATGTGTGTACTATTCAGGTAAATGTAAACAATAAAATCAAAAGCAGAGATCAGAAGTGAAGAAATGCACTATATATACATAATTTTTTTCACTGTGGAGTTTGCGGTTGCGCTATGTCGCTAGTGCCTCACACCTGTATAGCTCTGTGTTCAAATCCCACCCCTGCTCTGTATTAATAAAGTTTTCTCCTAGCTGTGTTTCCGAACGTCTGCGTTTTGTAATGGGATGGTATCTTCTCCATGGTGCTCTGCTGTTCTTGTACTCATGCCTCCATGGTCTAGGTGCTTGGTGACCTTGGTAACCAGTTGGCAAATGTGAGGAAGTTCGAAAGGAAAATTCTCAGAAATCTAATCACGATTTCCACTTTACTTTAGTGTTCACGTTAACTTTTAATTATATTAGACAATTTCTGTTATTTGTGGTTAAGCAGCACAATATTTAAAAAAGTATGAGTAAATTACTTAAACAAATACATTGCACATGCAGATCACTGGGTGAGACTTTTCATGTCGTCCTTCACCATACTAAGTTAGGGTAAAATTTTCATCCATAAAAGTCATTAAAAAGATGCATCTCATTCTCCATGATAGGACTTGCCTACATACTGTATGCCTTAATTACACTGACCCAAGGTGAAGGAAAGGAAGGGAACTTACACTATTCCTACATTGCACCCAGAATACCTTCCCTTTAAATAACCAAAGCACTAGAGACAAAATGAAAAACACTTTGTTGTCATTGTAACAGTAATCATGATTATTACAACAAGAATAATCCGATATCTGTGCATTTCCTCACAGGTTATTAAATGCATTACTCTGTCTGTTAAACAGTAACACAATCTTCCACTGTAATGTTTATAAGGAAATTGAACATAGAACAATTCAGTGTTTTTTTTTTTTGTTCTACAAGTAATACTCCAAAGAACC
This sequence comes from Isichthys henryi, assembly GCA_026776945.1. Classification (NCBI taxonomy): domain Eukaryota; kingdom Metazoa; phylum Chordata; class Actinopteri; order Osteoglossiformes; family Mormyridae; genus Isichthys; species Isichthys henryi. Next base: position 8,481,577 of record JAODJX010000049.1, on the reverse strand, counting down.
TTCTGTGAGAATCCATTTGTCTGTGAGTGAATCTGGAAGCTCTCTCCTGCTAGGCCTGTCCGTCATTTTTGGCCTGGGGTTCTTGAAGGTTCATCTTCCAACTGCCTAGAGGACTTCTGGAGGAGTGACAAAGTTTGACACGAGAGTAGGGGAGTGCATGCATGGATCCATGAATTACATCAAAATGAAGATGTATACATTTCCAAATTTGACCACTTCACACTGTCCTGCTTCTACAGCTGGTATCTACCACCTCATGACTATGTTTGAAAAAATCTGACCAATCACCTGTCACGTGCTGCGGCTGCATGGTGCTAGCCCTCATCAGGAAGGGAGACCCGCCCTTGAAGACTAATATTGGCTCGCTGTGGATGTCAGTCTCTGACCTATCCGGCCCCCTGCTGTTGGCGTTGTTGTGATTCGACAGATGGACGATCTCCTCAAGTTCAGAAGCCACAGCTGTGACAGCGATTCCATTCTGATTGACCGTCTGGATGCCATTCATCACAGCGGCCGAACCTCGGTTGGCAGGGCTGGGAGACAACACAGTTATCTTCAGTGCCATCTATCTGCGGACACGCAATCCAGAAACGCAAGTGCTACTATACAGCCCAGAATCACACGTTTAAACATATAAAGTAAATCTGACCTGGAATGAACTGAAAACTTTACTTACTACAATCAGTGCTTCTGCTGGTTGTTATACCAAGTTATATTTAGAGTGATTTAGAAATATACCTTAGAATCATTCAGTATGATTTATATTCCTACAAAAGCAAGAGAATGTAAAACAACTTAATTTCACCTGTATTGTAAGCTTTCCGGTGATTGGCCCATTCCTGGATCTTTCACACCAGTCGGGTCTTTCTGGTGGCCTGCCAACACTGCGGACAGATTACATGATCCCAAAACCTTTTACATTTTCGAAGACCAGTGAATTTGGCTTCCATGTTCTTGGATTTCATGCTTTTACACAGCATGTAGCTCAGTACATCCTGCTGCCTGTTCTGCTCCAGCATGCTATTGACTGACCTGTGCCACTATCCTGGATCACCTGCATATCTGCGCAGTCGGCCACGGCCGCCAAGGAGTCCTCTGTCTGCGGAGATGAAGGGTTAGGGGTTACCTGTCCAAAATAGCACACGAATCGGCAGGACAGGATGAGGGGATTCATGTTCAAAATGTTCGCTAAATCACCCAAGCGCAGTGGCGTCAGCTGAAATCATACCTTCTCCCCGCTGTCGGGCTTGCGAGTCCGTTTCATGATCTCGTCAAGACGCTGCAATGCAGAGGAACAAGATGTGAGCAGGACAGCAACGGCAGGGAAGTGCAGTTACTCCACCGTTGGAGCACAAGGGGCCCATTTGTGGGCAGCATTGACCTTCTTCCTCTCCAGGCGCTCCTGTCCCTCCTTCTGGAAGTGCCTCTCTCGGACAAGTCGTCTTTCCTCAGCCGCAGCGTCCTCCTGCTGACGGCAGCACTGGCGGTTAGCGAGCGTCAGGCCTTGCCCGCTGTGATAAGCACTACGCTAACGCAAGTTAACCTCTGTGAATCGGACATGGCTTCTCTGTGAAGTACTCACCTGCCTCTGCTGCTGTGTCTGCTCCATCACTGGTGTCTCCACTGACCGAGCTTCGCCCCGCTTTTGTGTATCCCCCTCCTGCGCCTCCTTCGCTGCCGGCTCCTGACACTCTGGCCTAGACAGCAAGCGTGGACCATTAGAGCCGCGCAAAAGCAAAGCTGTCACATGTCAGACCAGCTGCTATTCATGCCATGCCAGCATGCTTCACCCGCTGCGTTGCTAGGGGTGTGTCTAAGCTAAGAGCAGCAGCCCTAAAGATGCTCCGGCAGCCATGCCCTGTGCGCTGACCGGCCTCGCTCCTGGTCCCGCCTCTCCCTCTGCTCACGGGCCTGTCGTCGTTTCTCCGTCAGGCTCCGCGCGGCTTCTTCTGGGTCTGTGGTTCCGGCGCTGAACCTGCCAGGTGCAGCTGAGGTATGAGGGGGAGTGGACTCTGCTGAGGCTCGCTTGGGGCTGGGAGTTTGGACTGGTCGGCTGAGGGAGAGGGGTGTGGCCGGGTTAATGGTGGGCGGAGTTTGTTTCAGAGTGGGAGTTATGATTGGTGTACTCTGGGACAGTGCCTTCATCTGGATGGTGGTTGGTGGGGCCTTTTTAGTATCGGCAACTGCCATTAGTTTGACCATGGAATGAGGCTTGGGGGATGGTGAAGGCTGCTTTTGACTGGAAGCTATGACTGGTGTGCTTTTCGAAAGGGGTGTGGCCAAGGCAGCAGACACGACGATGGCAGGAACGCCAGCTGAGCCTGTGAAAGAAACCAGGATTAAAAAACGATGAGGCCATTGGGACATCTAGAGAAGATCAAAGTGAAATTAAACATTCAAACACCAGCAAGAGAAATCAGTTAAAATCCAAAGAACCTTTAATCGGAGCTGAGTGCGGCAAAGTCTGAAACATAAAAGCTCGGAGAGCAGAAACAATAACAGAAGGGACTTCCAGCACGGTGCTCTGTGATGTGATTTGTAATACTTCAGTCATTTAGTTAGTGAGAGGCAGCTGATGCATGGTGCTCTGAGACACACCCCTGCCTGCCTGATCTTTCCTTCACATCATGAGACAGACATGGAAATGCAGTCGGCAGCCCCGATTGGCTAACAGGTCGATCATCACATTCCATCTGATCTTTTTTGAGATCACACTGCTGGAGGAGCTGCTTCATTAAAATACCTTTCTTCTCAGCAGCTACAGGCTGGCGTGACACTCTCATTTTCCCACCAGTGACGGGGGAGGCTGCTCTTGGTGCCACTCGAGCGGGTGTCTTCGCTCTCCTGGGGTGCGCCTTGGAGTCAGCGGGGGTCTCTGATCCACTCGGTTTGGATATGGTCTTGGGGGAGTTGGGGCTGTTTATGGAGGGTGGAGGGTGACAGTGCATATTGGTGTTTGACAGACAGACAGACAGAAACTTTATTAAACCCAAAGGAAGTTGGTTGAGAAAATAAACATAAATCTCCTGTCTTTGTAAACATCAGCTAGCACCGCTTCTCTCTCAGATAAAGACCCCCTGGAGGGGCATTTCTGTGTGACTCTTCATTGGCAGATGGTGTCCTTGTGTTCTGATTGGTCAGGTCTGTTCAGAGACAAGTTCTGTGCCAGCTGGTACCTGGGCTGAATCCTGGGCTTTAAGCTGGGCATGGACCCTCTCATCTTCAGGCTCTGCTTTGAGAGCGCATTCTTCTCCTTCTCATTCTCTCTCTCCTTGTCTTTCTTTTCTTTTCGTCTCCTTTCCATCTTTGATACAGAAAGCAAACAAGATAAACGGGACATTGCAAAAAACCCAATAGGTACAGCGCTGTCGTGCACCGTGTGCTGTGGTGTGTCGACAATGATCTCTAACTTCCAACTAATTACTGTGATAAATTATTAGGCAGTCAAAAGAAACGTTTAAAGCTATTTGTCTGGCACTTTTGCTCAGAACAAAAATTTTTAATTTGAACAAATGAAAATTAACTGTAACACAATAGACAACTAGCAAGAATTTCAGAATCAGAATCAGGTTCATTGGCCATGTGTGCATGTGGCACGCACAAGGGATTTGTTGGTGTCTCTCCAGTACAATGCAATACAACACAACAGTACAGATTAAATACAATATAAAAGGTATCTTTCTTCTGATCTGTAAAAAATTACTGCTATCTTTTTGGATGGCTGCAGGAACACTGCTTCAGTTCCCAAATTTTTCATCAGGAGCAGCACAGCCATTCCATTAATTAATTAATTTAATAAGTTAAAAAATTTGATTAGCTATACGAGGTGTGCTAGTGGTCCAGTCAAAAAATACATTGGTGTATTTCATGGTTGTTGAACGGGGTGACCGAAGCAGAGGTTTTGAAATGGCTAAGCTAACACACTTTGACAGGCGTGATAGCATCGTTTTACGCCAACGAGAAGATCATTTAAACATCATTTTCTTTGGCTGCCTAAGATTTTTGGACACTACTGTAGCTCATGAGATCCTCCTCAGGTTTTCCACAGTGTGCTACCAGTAAATGAAGAATAGTAGTTGATTCGCCCCATAAGTTCTTCAACACACAGCGAGGGTTTATTACGGTTGTTGGAAGGGAGATGAGTTCAGGAGAAGTGATAACAGAGAGACTCACTGAGTCCTGCTTGCGGGGGCCAATGTTTGGTGTGCTGGCTGACACCTGGAAACGCTGGGAGCGCTGCTCACCACAGGTTGATAGTGGTGAATTGAATCCTGCTGATGAGTCTAGGTGGGAATCAGGAGATGTTAGACTCTATAAACTGAAATACAAAAGTAGAGAGGAACAGGCCAAGGACTAGAAACTAGGAAGATGAACAGTGAGAGGACTAGGGGCCCTACAGGGATGTTCCAGGTTCTGCACCAAGCGTGGGACTTGGCGACTGTGGAGCAGGGCTTTGAGAGTAAAGCGCTTTGGGGGAGGGCAATGAGTGTCCCTGAGACAGAGGGCGACTGGTACTCACGGGCCCCCAGGGTGCTGCTCATCAGAGTGGTGGCACTACGACTCCGTGCCAGAAAAGACAATGTCGGTCTCATCAGACGCTCCACAATGCTGGCCTCCCACGGGCTGAGCTGCCGTCTGCGGGCTGACACAAGAGGGCACTCTCAGTACCAGCACACATTCGCATCTCGTCTCTGCTAAACAAACGAGTAAAGAGACCCACAAGCTGGCCAGAGACAAACCCATACAGCACAAACAGCACCCTTCTTACACCAGTTCCCACCAACACAGCGAAGTACAGCGACACCCACCAACCCCTCCAACCATCTACACGGGGCTAGGAAATGGGATGTTAAATCTTTCTGACTTCAATCCCCAACAGTATGGACCCGTCTCCTATATCAGTAACGATGAAGGGGCTGCATCAGTGAGGTCGGCAGCAAACCATAAGGCACGACAACCACTACACTCTCAGGAAATTATATGGTGCGCCTCGTGTACACAGGAGGGCACTCACCGTCGACTGACCGTGCGAATGGCACCTATGCCATGCAAATGATAACCAGCGCATGGCTGTGTGCCTGTCCCAAGGCTGTGACCTGGTGTATACCACCATCTCCATCTGCACTGTCACCTCTACAGCCCATACCGTGAACCTTTGGCTACCTAACCAATACACACCAGCTAGCCAGCAATTTCCCAGCGTGCATCACCTCCAGTAGTCACTCCTCTTATATTGTCTTAGAGTTCGTTTTCCAGGTCCTTCACGAGATGTACCCAGTCGAATTATCATCATCATCATCTTCATCCAGGCCTTCTGTGGTTGTAATGACACCTAGACTTTGGGGAAGTCACTTGCATAGGTCCCTACTGATCTGTTTCCGTATTTCCAAATCCCGGTGGTTCCAGTGCTTCGCATCTCGTCATTTTTAGTTGAAACTGTTTTCCTTCCCATCAGGGTCATGGTCGGCTGGTGAGTGTGGACCATCTCTAAGCAGAGAGGCAAAGTTATGGAATGCCTCCCTATTCTGTGGGACCTGGAGTTATGGTCCAACATTGATTAGACATGCTGGTTTCCCTTCAAACAGCATCAGTCATCCAGCATCATGTAATCATGTTGGTCTCCATTGAAACTGCAAAAAAAGCTTCAGCATTGTTCAATCTGCAGTAACGATCCAACATTAATTGGCAATGCTGGTTTCTGCTGCTCATTAAACCGTCTAATGAGTGTCAGCAGGGTGTGCGAATGTCATCGTTATCTTGCACTCCAAGTGGCCATGGGAGACTAAACAGGGATTACTGCAGTGCTGGTTCGCATCTAGGGGGTCCCACGCTTGCTCAGCAAATACACAAGCAGCCGACATCTCATTGGCTCCTCCGCCTACAAATTATAGCCTTTAAACTTTACTGGAGGTCTTTACCAATTGTGGAAGGCTATGCCTTCATAAGTGAATAATCCAGCCTTCAAGTCATGTTGGGAAAATCGTAAATACGAGATGAGAGCGGATGAGCGCTGCTACAAAGTCATATTTATCAGTGGGAAATTCGGAATTTACTTTGACCCCCAAGTTCCTGAGTTGGGGGCCGTGTCATCACAACAATCATGGCGGAGGCAATGGATAGCCCCACTGTAAAAGGCAAATCGGTTTGAAAGTAGTAAATTTTATGTAGTGCGTCATTAAAAATTCTGTATTGTTTTGAATGTTGAGGAGATTGTTATTAAATGGTGAAAAAACAACTTTTTTGTCTCAATATCTGTTATGTGGCTATTCAACTACCTGTTGTTTGAGGAAGGGTTTACGAAAAGTTCAGTTAACGCTACGAATGTGTTTTGGCGTTGGAGGAACGAAAAATATAGCAAAACAAAAAGTAGCTTCCTTATCACCTCCATTGTGCTCTGACTTAGACGCTTGAACATGCGTCATGTCATAATTACAATTCCCCAACTCCCAACTCCCTAGTTAGATCTTCCGAGTAGGACTTGAAGGCAGCATAATACTCGAATTGTATGTATTTTTTTTTTTACAATTAAATAACATGTAATCAGTTCAGATCTCAGTCACTCAGTTAAAATTTTGAATTTTTGGACTATACTTAGTCTCTGAAGTCCTCAGCCACTCAATACTACTAAGTAGCTTAGCTAAAGTGCTAAGTATTGAATAAATAGAAAATGTATGATTTTTTCAATACTATTATCATTATTATGATTTAACGATATTATTTTACTATCTGCTTCCCATTAGCAGAGTAGAATAATACCAGTTTTACATTTTTTGAGGTCTTTATCCCAGACCTTTTCACTCTGACTGGTTCCCACATCAGGCAGTCATTTGCAGCCTGTTCTCAGACTGAAAACGACATCATGGAGGTTTCACATGTGACCGATCGGGGCCCTGGTGTTTATTGTGATTTATGATTATGCACGATTATCCTGAATGATATTCATAATGAATACTTAATCAAAGCTAGTTCATTAAAAGCTTGGCTGTAATGTACCAAGCACAGAGATTTGACTGCCAGGATCTGGCAACTGGGAATCTCTTTGCCTGGGGAATGTGCTAAAACTAATAATATTGCATTTCCCTTACATCAAACGTGCATTTATTTTTAATGCAACACACATAAAACGAAAAACCTTTTTACTAATAGAACTGTGTAGCCTCACTGTTTTCCACCTTAATGGCAAGAAGCTCTGTAGCTGTGGTGCCTTGTACACTAACTGGTTGCTATTTTTGAAATTTCCTTCAGTGCCCTAGTTCCCTAGAATGAAGTGAACCTACACATTGTTTGAGTGTGGGCTGCCCAGGACATAGACACCGGCGTGGATTTGCTGACTTTTCACAAGCTCAGTGGACACCCACAACCTCCTCAGCTCGGTACAGAGGGGTCAGGACGGTAAATCAGCACGTGCAGCGGAGAAATGTAGACACGTGACAATATGAAATCCAAAAAACTCTCAGGGTAGGTCCAAATGCAAGGGTAGAAAATGAAACCAAGATGGCCAGGAGGACAGGTGGGGTGGTGATTAGCAGGCGACTGCAAACAACAGGAAAACAGTGAGAGCCGGGAGAGGCCTGGGGGGCGGAGACATGACGAGGCTTGTTGAGGGGTGGGGCTTCTTACTTTGGCAGGGAGAGTTCCACAGGGTGGCAGAGGACTTCGACAGCCTCTTGCTAATAACTGAGTCCACCTGTTTCGTCAAGTTGACCATCGATGCTGAGCATCTACCTGCACCAGGGAGAACGAACATGGTTCAACATAGTTCACAAGGTGGGCCTTGCCTTTGAGGGGGCCAGGAACTGAGGTTTCCCTCCCAGGTGATCTGAAACGGAGCTCTTGGCTAACGGACCCTCACAGAAGAGTGGTGTGCTTCCAAGGCGACACGGCTATTCGGACACAGTGCAGTAAGTTCGACACACGATCACAGACTCAAATCACCGGCTGCTGACCAGGAGCCTCTATACACAACCACAGACCAAGAAGCCAATTGCCCAGGAAGACCAAAAGATTGCAAGACCAACCTAATGGTGCATAAACTTCCAACACACAATTAAAGACCAAAAAGCTTAACAGACTACGATATCTCACTCACAACTACAGACTGAGAGGCCCAACACCATTACAGAGTGAAATATCCAAAAACACCATTACAGAGTGAAAGATCCAAAAACACCATTACAGACCGAGAGGTTCAAAATGTAATCACAGATGGACACAGCTACAGCCTACAAGTTACTGTATGAGCTCCTGTTTCGTAAAGCTGCGGATTGGCAGTGGAGGGATGTGACTTAGACTGGAAATTACGGGAGTAAGCTGAAGATCTGCGAGCTCTATCAAAGACACAATCACCCATCTTGAAGCCAAGGGATTATCCTTTATGGAAAATTAAGACAAACCCTGTATTTTCCTGTAATCTTTTTTACTTTAACACCCTCATATTCCACGCAGACACTCCCAAGAAGAATGTGTTGAGACACCAACCCACCAGCTTCCAAATAAAACATAACCAGTAAGTACTAGGAAACCTGTCTGGACACATGTACTGTATATGAAAGTTTGCCTTTTGCCACAGACCGACTCGACAGACAAAAGTGGAACATACCATTGGCCGGTTTCATGGGGGTAGGAAGGGTTAGCCAATAACAAGCTGGACAGGTGACAGTGGGGCAGGAGTATCAGATAAAAGGTACAATATGACTGACTAGGGGAATACAGATTGATTGTTGGAGAGGAGAAAGTGGAGTGTACCACTAAGTAGCTACAGAGGGTTCAGACAGATTGCACCATTAACCAATGAACTGATGCGGAGTGTACCATAAATGAATAGTACAGAGTAAAAGTGGATACAGCATTGACTACCGGACTAGAGAGAGAGTGGAGAGAGTGTAGCAATGACTGTGGTGGGACAACTTTGAGGTGTTCTGAGTGATTCTGAATGCTGTGGAGCTATTCCAGTTCCAGCAGCAGCGAGCCCCTCTTAGCGGTTCCAGCTCCGGCACCGCTGTTTGACTCACTTTCCCTCCGAGAGTTCTGGTTCAGGCCTCCGGCCCAAGACCCCCTCTGTTGCCGGATTTCTGCCCAGGTCTTCTTCACAGACCTCTTCACCGCCGCTTCGTAGCGAGCCTGAAGGATGGCCCGGAAAAAGAGAGAGTCACATGCAGCCACCATGCACACTGAAAATCAACCACTCACCCAACCTGGGGCTAACATCTCCACTGGGCAGCGTACATGTAGCTCAGCACAAAGGGGTTTGCTTAAGGCCCCTATTTTCATATGCAGTTCAGAAGCTTTTAGTTGTCCAGTTTCACTGCTGTTTGGCTGGTGTTGGTTCCTCAGTTCCCTGACCCTCCTTAACTCTGTGACACCTCCTCAGCTCCCGGATACCTCCTCCTTGGCTCTGTGACACCTCTTCCTCAGCCCCCTGATACTTAATCCTCAACTCCCTAACACCTCTTCCTCAGTTCCCTGACACTCCTTAACTCTGTGACACCTCCTCAGCTCCCTGACACCTCCCTCTCAGTTCCCTTATACCTCCTCCTTGGCTCTGTGACACCGCTTCCTCAGCCCCCTGATACTTAATCCTCAACTCCCTAACACCTCTTCCTCAGTTCCCTGACACTCCTTAACTCTGTGACACCTCCTCAACTCCCTGACACCTCCCTCTCAGGTCCCTGACACCTCTTCCTCAGTTCCCTGAGACTCCTTAACTCCCTGACACCTCCCTCTCAGGTCCCTGACACCTCTTCCTCAGTTCCCTGAGACTCCTTAACTCCCTGACACCTCCTCCTCGTCTCCCTGACACTTCTTGGCTCTGTGACACCCCCTCCTCGGCTCCCTGACACTCCTTGGCTGTGTGACACCTCCTCCCCAGCTCTGTGACATTTCCTCCTTGGCTCTCTGACACCTCCTCCTCAGCTCCCAGACACCTCCTCTTCAGTTCCCCCACCTTGTTCTTCTCCAGCTTCTCCCGCTGCTTCTCCTCCAATATGGCTCGTCGCTTCTCTGCCAGCAGACGCTGCTCCTCCAGCTTCCTCCGTCGCTCCCCCAGTTGCTGGTCCCTTAGACGACGCGCCTTCTCCTCCTTCTCCAGCCAGTGGGCCCTTTTAGCAGCTGGGGCGGGAGAGAACGCAGGGCTGTTGCTTGCAGTAGCACAAGGACATGCCTGGCTATCTATGGATGGAGGATGGAGTGAGCACTACAGCTAGAGAGATGGAAGCAGAATAAGGTTTTGAGCAGCCCTACAGCAGGTGTGCTGAGAAACTCAGTACTAATCAAACAAGACAAGAGTGACAGACAGACAGATTACAATTAAAAAGTAAAAAACGCGAAATGAATGAAAAACTCTCGAGTTTTCTGCAAACTCCACTGTGCTTCTTACCTTGCTGCTGGCTACGCTCCTCTGCAGACAGAGATAGGAGACACTGTCAATCATGCAAGTGGACCAATGGCAACGCAGGTAAGGCAGTCACATGGCAATGCAGGTAAGGAAGTCACATGGTAATGCAGGTAAGGAAGTCAGACGGCAATGCAGGTTAGGCGCAGTAAGGGAGTCAAGAAGGGCTGCTTAGTAACATGTTTCCCAGCTGTAATTATTAGAGGGAAATAAGTGGAGAAGGTCACATTCAGTGTCAATAGTGATTAATTCATTGGCATCCTGTTAACGTCTGACATCACCGCTAAAAGCAGTCATTCCTCCCGTGTCATTAGCTTACCCATGTGCTTGGCCCGTTCCTCTCTCCTCTGCCTGGCCTGCCTGTGTCTCTCTTCAGCTTTCACGGCCTCTGCACAGAGAGACGATGCATCTCCTTTGCAGGTCACGTTCATGACTACATTTCTCAGCTCTGCCCACGGGGGCTACAGCAGAGCTAAGGTGCCCTAACAGATCAATAAATGACTGACCTCCGCCCCAGTAATCTGCATGCAGAACTTACAGGGTTTGGCTTTTGTATTTGATTATATTGCTATGGGATATTGAATATTCATATATAAGGGAAGGGTATTAATGTAAAGAAGGGGGTGGAGTTTGAAGCTTGGCTGACCAATAATGATCTGTTTTCACGCAATCTAACGACATATGTATATATGCTACACTGATTTATTTAGGGATGAATTTTCCATGAGTTAAAATAGTTAAAGGAAAGAGGTTAGGGTGGCTGTCATGGGCGGGGGGTCAGTGAACAGGCGTACCGTTTTTTGCTGGGGAGGTATCAGTAGTTACAGGGAGAGGCCCTGCATCTGGGGCTGAATCCTCGTGTGGTTTGCCGATGTCTGTTTGAAGGGTGGGGGCGCCGTCAGTCTTGACCGAGTCCTTTTTCGCCCCTTTGTCTTTGCTTGCAGTGCAGTCCATGATCACATGACAGTCCGTTTGGGGCAGGGCGTGTGTGTCTGAACTCTCAGCTGTGTTTGGGAGGTCAGGTGACTCTGCTTGCTTTTGCTTAGAGCTCATCTCCGGTCCAGATGGGAGCACTGATGGGGGGAGAGTGAAAAACATGGAAAATAGCAGTGAAGTCGGCTCGTCCTTGTCTACTTAAACAAAGCTTACCGAGGCTTTGAAGCCAACAGCTGTTTTCTAGAAGGCAAAAAACCCTCAGTCTAATGCATGTACCCACCCCGCCCCCCCCCCCCCAAGGTGAACCCCGTTATTCTATGAGTTTGCTGACAGTTGTCCTAAACCAATGCGATTCTCTGAGGTGCAGACCCTCGACTGGGCCCTGCCTTCTGGCTAGCTAGTGCAAGGCAGCGTGAAAGACACTGTGACGGGCACTGCGAAACACTGCGCGGTGTGACACTGTGACGGGCACTGCGAAACACTGCGCGGTGTGACACTGTCGGCATCGCCGTCACACGCCGAGTGAGAGTCTGTGTGAGTCAAAGCGAGTGACGGTGCAAAAAACAAACAGAGTGACCCCCAGTGAGTCCAGGCTATAAATATGCCAAATATTTCATATAAAGGACAAAAAGTAGAGACTAGACTAATCCAGGTTTAAATGGATAAGTAGAAAATAGATTCAAATATGAGACTAAAAGGGGAAGAGATTAACCCCAGTGCAATATGAAATAAACAGAGAGTAAATGGCCTTTGAGGAAAAATGACCTTGAGCTTGTGGCTGGCAGAGTGAAATCACCACGGCGCCCATGAACCCTAATCACTCAAGGGACACCGGCTGGCCTTGATCTCTGCTCCTTACTTGTACATTGCTTTGGACAGCAGCATGTGCTAAATAACGTAAATATAAAATTCAAATGTGGGTAAGTGGGGCCAGCAGTCAGAATCAGGGGATTGAGCTGGTGACTGAAGGGAACTGGGTCAACCAGAAAGGCAGATAGTAATTGAGCGGGTATGGGGTCTGCGTGAAGGGGGATTGTGAGAGGAAGGAGCCAGGCCCAGTGCTGCGCCAGAGAATACATGTCCAGCAGCATCAGACTGATGAAAAATAGGCCATGTTAGACGAACCTCGAGATAGCTGGGACCTCCTACACTCATTCTGAGCGACAGTGAGGCTGCTTGTCATTACTGAGCAGCCTGCCACTTGTCCCAGGGTCAGTATCGCATGCAGACTCTGTATTGTGCTGAACAAACATGTCTTAACATCAATTAGACATCCTTCTGAGGGATTCACCCCAAACTCCATAAACATACAGATGTAACATGTCTCGTCATATTACGGTATCAATTGCTTTACTGGAGGAAAATCAGAGTAACATCAATATGAGAGTCCTTCTTTCACCCCTCCCCTTTTCTCTCTTTCACCAGAGATGCCATCTCACCATCTTTCCCTGAGGAAACAGTCTTTTTATCCCTCTTTTGGCCAAAACAAACCTTAAAGGGGCCCTATTCTGCTCATTTTTATTATTCGTAATTTTATTTTTGGCGTCCACTTGAACAGATTTACATGCTTTAATGTTTCAAAAACACATTATTCTTCTCATACTGTACACCTCTATTCTCCCTATGTCTGAAACGCTCTGTTAGAGTTTTAAGTTCCGCCCCCAGTGTGCTCTGACTGGTCAGCTTGCCCTATGCATTCTGCCCCTTTCTTGCAGGCCGGCAGCCAATAAGGATCTTGTTACGAGGTGACCTCACCATGCCTAGGAAGTAAGGGCTGGAATTCCAACGATATGTTTCAGGCAGATTAGAACACATTGGTTTCTCTGGTGAGAGTTACTTCCTTTGGCATTTACTTTGGACCTTTAAGACTCCACAGACCATTTACATAAAGCTATATAACACACCAAAGCAAAGGGAAAAACTGAAAGGGCATAACACAGGCCAAGTAATATTTTCTAGCAAATCTCCTAAATAACAAAATTCCTACAGAACCGACAGAAATAATTAATCCCTTCAGTTTTCGTTACATGCTGCTGTCGCTGTCTTTGCAAACCCAATTTGTGTGTTGCTCAGGCTAACTGGCTGCATTCTTGTATGTTTTTCTGTGCACAACATCAGTAGCGCGCGTCCCCCTGATCCAAACACAGCATGATTTCCTCTGGACCCTTTTGATTTGTCTAGCTGCCTTTAAATGTCAACATTCAGACAAAAAGAGTCCCCGTCGATTCCAAAATACAGATCTTGCTAGTTACCATTTTTAGCCCATTACAGGAGGATCAAAGGACAAGTCTGCTTTCCCCAATAAATGTGGATTCTCCTACTCAGAAAATCAATGAAATGATCCGAAAGGAGAATGTGGAGAATGCAGACAGTATAGAGACAGGGAGAACTTCCCGGTCTCCATCAGCATCCACAACCAATATTTACACCCAAGGGCATAACTTTGGGTTGAGCACTGAGGGGTTGAAAACTCCCCTCATTTATGAGGGTCCAGGGGGTTCATTTTGGCTGGTTTTGATTATTTATGTCCATATTTACACATGAGCTCTAGCTGATAACCAGCCTGAAGCAAAGGGTCAGGACCACAAGGAAGAGAGACCAGTATAAACAGCTTCGGGCAGAGTTCATTTCTTATATTGTTAATATGTATACAGACATCAAGTCAAGTCAAGTCAAGTAGGTTTTATTGTCATTTCAACCATACACACAGTATATAGAGAAATGAGATAACGTTCCTCCAGGACCACGGTGCAACACAGAGCAGGACAAAGACAGAGCGACTTCAGAGCAACATACATTATAAAATAATGCTAATTATGAAATTAAAAGTAACTAAGAAGAGATCATAAAAATTTGTGGATACTTTGCTAGAACCTGTAAAAATACCTTTGGTATGTTGCTGTTACTCAACCTTGGCTGGTTTAGTAAATCTGCAAACATATGAATGGATTGCGGTAAAGCCAACGGATAATAAATAAATCATGTGAAATTCTTAAGCTTCTTAAGCGCTATTTGAATGAATGCCGCCTGAACACGGATAACATGTGCTGTTGATTTTGAGGGATAGATGAGAAGAACGATGCTAATAAACCACGGTCCCCCCAATTCTGGTCCTAGGAGTTTCCCCTGCTCAAACTCATGGTAATCAGCTATTTACCAGAAGCCACACTCTTAACAAATGACAATGACTTGCACGTCAAGCTTACCACACCAATCACAATGGCTGGTTGCTGTTCACAGCGCTCAGTTTTAATGTTTAGTGCATCATGCGCAGACTGAGGTGAAGACCGAGGTAAATCGTACAGTAGGGTGACACAGATTTATCCATTTTCTGGGGGAGGTGCGCCCGGCGCTACCAGCCGTTTTAGAATCAGAATGTTGGTCACGTGTGAGCGGCAGTCTGCTCGTTTTTGGCAGGTAAAAAGATGCCACGATTCCAGGTTTTGGCTCAATATATCACAAATATTTACAGAATAATGGCTATTGGCGTTTTTTTAAATGATTTTTATCATTGCACCCACTCATTAGCAAATACATAGCGGGGTATATTGTTGTTTCTGAAATGGCGATCTCCTGCATCCTGCGGTAATTTTAGACAGCTAGACATCAGTCGAACTCCCACCTTTAACCGGCGCGACTCGATTCTACATCTAGTTTAATCGTAGTTGGTAAGACACACGAACACACGTAAAAATAACTTAGATAAAGGGGCTTATAGTCGCCTTCAATGTGAAATGATTTATGCTATACAGATGTGGGAAGCGTAGGATTGATCTTCGGGAGATGTACTAACGGGTTAATATTCCCCGGGCTAATAACATGGTAATGTTATTAAATAATAAATACAAATGTATTTATGAAAAAGAAAGACTTGTATTTCACTTTCTCTTTTCCGCAAGGGAAATCTAGTATTCTACAGGCAAAAAAATCTGCATGCATCAATCTTAATGTTACGATAAAAAAGTAATTACAATAAAATGATATCGTGAACGGAAAAGAAAATGCTTTATTTAGTAGAGATACTCTAGACTGTAATTAAGGGAAACGTTTGTAACGTTACTTTACACGCAATGCAACTGCCTCTCGTACATTTCTATGGGGACACGTCTGGTGAAAATTCCAACTACGCAGTCAGGCTAAAATCTTGAAAATGCTAGGTTAGATATAAAATATAGGTATGTCAGTTAGTGATTCTATCCATACAAGGACTACAGATTTTACATAAATATTCTCAGTGATTTCGTTGACATTGACATGCTGCGAAAGACGAAAGAGGTCATTCCGATTTAAATGATTTAATCAAGGACACTTCTTTCTGAATTATGCATGCGGGAGAGCAAATTCGCAAAGGCGATCAAACGTATATCAAATGTGAAAGATAACTTACGATCCGCAGCCTTTTCAGAATTGTCTTTGAAAGCTGTGCAATCCATCTTTAAAAATCATGCGCTTCTCCACTCCACGTTATCCAGCCGAAAACATTCCTCCAACTCTGAATCGGAGAAACAGTCGCTTTAACCCCGCCGTATAAAACGAAACGCGCTGGATATTATTACTAAAACAATTACAATACTTGAATATTAAAAATATTTAAATTGCCGTATTAATTGTAACTTGAAAATTATAATGAGTAACCCATGTGAATACGAATTTCTGATTTTGCGACAGCACAACGTTAATAAAACTTAGCCAAGACGCAGCCGTTGATGCCCGATACAGGGCAACAGCTGATGTTCGGTTTCTCAGCATTAGGATTTTGGTCCCTAAGTAGGCTGAACCAAGTGCACCAGGGGGGTAGCGTTCATATTTTTGAAACTGAAATATTACTCCCAGGTGAAAAAAAAAATCTAAATATACTTAATTAGTATAGCTTGCATGTAAAATATAACATCGCATTTCGTTCTTGTATTTTAGGGGCTTTATTTTATGGAAAATTCTGATAGAATGCGATTATACTCCCTGTTTTCCGGGATAGTTCCGTCCTCCAAAGAATCCCGTTGCTGCCTTGAAGTTAAATTAAAAGGCTGCCACCGAAAATATGTTAAAATGTCACTCGTTACATTCTCCCAGTTTGCCACATCTGAGATGGGTTATACGGATTACCTGATGATGCGGAGTTTTGTCCTCAGAACACATCATTCATACTTTGTTCTGATGTTCATAGATAACATCTGAACAAATCTTCAGAAAGTTCCCGTAAATAGATGCTATTAAGATCAACTGGCAGTTAAACAGATATCATTCAGGATAAGGAAGATAACCCATAGGACAGCAGAATTTTGTGAAATATGTAATAAAACAGATAGTAACACTTGAAATGTATTCAGTCATACTCTGAATATGACTTGGTGGAGGTGGTGGGGGAGTAGGCTAGATAATACCTCTCCCCACTTGCCAAATAACGACCTTTTCGTATTCATTGGCATAAAGTGACCTGTAAACAAGTTAATTTATGTTTCCCAGAGGACCTGATCTGTATCAGGTCTGTTCTGTAGATTATGTTCAAAAATAACCTACACCGGTCATAAGACACTATCATCACATAGACCTGAGGTACTGCAATCTCAGGATCTGCATGTACCGGCATCACAACCCCGCAAGCAGAAAACTCTATCTGTCTATTGGGCAGGGAGGTTACAGCGGAGGCATGAAGGAGCTCATTGTGAGATCGGCTCTGTACCAGCGTCACTCGTTTTGTCTCTCGCAGCATCCAGCCAGAAAGAGGAATTGTGCTACTGTACACTTACTGTTACTGCTGTGTCCCTAGACAGGCATACATCATCGAGTAGATGCTCACAAACAGCTATATGGCCACTTCAGACCGAAAGGTTCACAGCCAATCAGATTGTGTCACGTCATAGCTGGAATAGCATGAACAACTTAGTGTGACCGAAAGTTGCATGGAGATTGTCTCGCAGTGTCAGGTTTCTCGATCAGGACACAGTGCTGTCGGTCTATCCTGTTACGCAAAACTGGAAGAGAGAGAAACTGCGGTGCTCAATGCACTGAGGACTCCATTACCTCAGCGACCAGCCGATGCGAGACAATCTGAGATTGGAATCCAACCTGAGCTGGGACAGGGATGGAAAACAAAGACGGAGGGCAGAGAGGTGAGCTGGGAGTGGAGCCAGGAGCATGCGGCTGCTTGACTAGGAGCTGAAACACTTTAGCGAGGCAAGCAGGAGATGAAGACCGTAACAAGGAACCATGACAGTAATACATAATAGAAATGCTGAACTCCTGTGGTTTAAAAGGAAATTCTAATACTCAGCAGAGTACTGATCCCCTTGGTAGCTTCACAAGCGCCCAGGAGCCTCCCGAAAGCAGGACACCGCTACTCCATCCATCATCTAACCGCTTAACCTTGTCAGGATTGCAGTGAGGGGCCTGGAGGTGATACCCTGGACAGAATGCCAGCACATCATGAGGCGCGCTCACTATGGATAATTTAGAGACGTCAATTAGCCTAACTACATGCTTTTGAACTGTGGGAGGAAACCACAGTACCTGGACAAAACCAATGTGAACATGGACAGAATGCCATACAGACGGGGGGTGGGATTCAAACCCCACAACCCCAGAGACATGACACAGACCATTGCTAATCTGTGCTACCCACAGCTATTCCAGAAAGGATTAAAAGTAAGAGTTACTTCCCTCTAGTGGACGGGAGGACTTTGGGTTAGGTAACAATATTGATTATCTGGTAGCTGGCTAGTTGGGAAATGAACTAGTTTATTTAAAAATCATATTATAAACACTAAACTTGTTTCTTCACTACAACCAGTTTATTGGATGTCACATGTACATCTCATCTTCTCCACCGTAAGTCATGCACAAACATATAGAAGGAGAGACTGGACTTCATGCAGGGATCCATCTCTTGGAGATGTTGCACAGAAACGACTGCTTTGCAGGTATCCGGGGATCGTAGAGACCTACAAAAAGATGGGAATTTCACAGAGTCTTTAACTGAAATCAGTACTCACCACTAAGAGGTTCTAGTTATTGACTGTCAATAGCAGTAGTGTTAGATTTATCATCTTGGCCCTACCTGGCCCAGGAATTCCATCTCTGCCTGTTTCTCTGATCCGTCGACTTGTCCCTGACATGAACACTGCACTAGACATGCACTGTCTGTGTCGGCCTTTGTAGTCCACAATGTTGTACTGGCCAGGCCCTGGGAGGGGTGGAGTCTTTGGCATGGTTACAGCTGAGGCAGCCAATATCAAGTAGTGCTTCTTCCTAGGTTATATGTTAGTGGGACAGAATTTTTTTTATCTAAACATTTTGAGTTACGATTTAAATCTACATGAACTAGAATTACCACAGAACCAGATGTTCACATTTACTCTGCAAAATGGCAGGTGGTGCTAATTCAAAGAATAACCTAGAATGGTTTTGACTCTTATTTGACTCTCCCTGCCGGCCCCTGGAGGATGGGCTCCCCCCTTGAGTCTGGTCCCTCCCAAGGTTTCTTCCTTCTTGGGAGTTTTTCCTTGCCACTGTCGCCTTCGGCTTGCTCACTGGGGGCTTTGGGTGCAGATGCTGTAAAGCGCTTTGAGACGATGTAATGTTGTGATACTGCGCTATACAACAATACATTTGTTGTTGTTGTTCTGGAAAATTGCCCATTATCATTGGTAGTTGCCGTGGCAATTCCACCTCTGTCCTCTGTTGTTTTCTGTACCACGCAGCTACCACAAAAATAATGTATAATTCAAATGGGACATCTATGAATATTATGCAATGATAGTGAAATATCGATTGGGGTTAGGTCAAACTGTGAATAAGGGTGAATTGAATTGGGCAAAATGGCATTTTACTGTACAAAGGAACGGCAAAAATATCCCTTTTCAGAAAGGATGCATATATATATGTTCATGGTATTTTGTAGTTTTAATAAATGGGGCGCACAGTCAGGGCCGGTTTGCATAATTCCTGGGCACGGTATAAAACGATTTCAACAGGGCCCCCGCATGAAGATCACTGCTCTCCTGGGCATGAACCCCTGCTACCCCCACCCCTCTGGGCTGGGCCGGGGACAACTTCCTCAATTATGCCCCACAGACACTGGGCCAGTACACAGTGAATCAGAGATCATGCATTCAGTCCCCCAGGCAAATTCATGCTGTTTTGTGCAGCTGTGAGGCAGCTGGTCAGTATCTCCCATCCCTGTCAGGCCCTGATAAATACGAGCCACAGGAGACAACTCACGGGAAAATGGTCCTCTTAACGGGCTCAGGGGGCTGGTTTGGTTTATAGGTTCTCGGCCCTGGGGCTTGGCTGATCACTGGGGGCTGAATGCGGCTGGATCCAGACTTAAAGCAGGAGATGGGCACCTTAGGGGACGTCTTGGTTAGGGCATCATTTACAGCATAATGACCTTAGATAGGAGAAAACCACAAAGCCCCTTCAGATACACTTTTCAAAACAGCCTATCCAACCACACACATTCACAGCAGTCACATGATTTACTAAAATTAATTCTGATAGAACATAATAATTTGTGAATTCAGAACACTGTACAATCCAGCAGGCAGATTCTGGCTACAAAAGCCAGGAAGCATGTAGATAATGGCTGGAAAACCATGCATTTCAAAACCAGTCACTTCTTTTACTGCACATATCGGTTATATGGTGCTTATGCATTGTTTATATTAGGGATGGACCACTGGCGGCCCGCGGGGTCATATGCAGGCCCCATCACGCTTATTTCCAGCCTGCTCACTATGCACAAATATTAAATGTATATTTTACAAATTATCAAAATAACAAAACTTTTAAATTATTTCATATCATGCTGCCTGACCACTAGGAGGCGCTGCAAACAGTTACCTAGAGAAAGGTAAATACTAGGGGAATATCCGGTTGAAGTCAATTGTTCTGCAGTCTAACTACAGACAGCTATAAGGTTCAATTATAAAGATACTACACTTAAAAAAAATTATACAATTAAAAATTGCTGCACTACACATTTCATTGCATTGCGTACAACAGGGTTAGAGATAGAACTTGACAAATC
>JAODJX010000049.1:8422409-8441765 GCA_026776945.1 Isichthys henryi | reverse complement strand
CCCCCCCCCCCCCCCGCTCGGCGGGGGGGGCCGGGGGGGGGGCCCCCCCCCCCGCGCCGGCCTAGTGCCCCCCAGACTTGCGTCCAGCCCAGGAGCGAGATCGCGATCGAGAGCGGGACCGAGACGCAGAGCGGGAGAGAGAGCGGGACGGGGAACGCAGCTGCTCATCTTTCTGGGGCTCCTGAGAGGTGGCGCGTGGAGGGAACTCGCCGAGGGGGGGGCTCGGAGATTTGGATGCGGAGCGAGACTGGCCCCTGGATTCCCGCTTGGGCCGGGGGGGTGATTGTGACCTGGAGTGGGAAGGCATGTCAGGTTGGGGCCTGGAGTCCCGACGCTGACCTTTGTGTCTGGTGGGGGAAAGTGAAGGAACAGAACACATTATACATGCGGTTCATTGAACCACAGCCTAAATCCAGTTTAAACCAGTGGCACAATGGAGAAAAAGGAGAACTCGCCTGTCATTGTCGCGACTCCTGCTCCGCCGAGGCCGGCCATACGGACGACCACGGGACCTTGGAGGGAAGCAGTTAACAGGACCACTGATTAAAAGGCAGAGATGCTCTTAATGCCCAACGCTAAGCTAACAGACCATTAGAACAAGTCATTGCTCACTGCATCCATAACATCTATAAGATATAATATCTATAAGATACAATCTTCATCCCCTGCCCGACCCCTGAGGAAATTGTGGCAAGGGTCCCTTACTCGCGAGGGCTCTCGGACCGGCGCGGCCTCCGCTCATACGAGGGGCTGCGGGATCTGCGTCTGTCGTAACTGCGACTGCGCGAGCGTCTCCGCCGCCCGTCCCGGTCGTAGTCATCGTAGCGGGAGAAGCTGCGGGGCGACCGTCTCTCCTTCACCTTCATCTGACTGGGTGCTGGAGAAACACAGGGCGACACCAACACACGCCATTTCATCGTCTCTTACACAGCAAAGACAGGAAGATTCCGGCTGTTCCATAGACAAGAATCTCAAGTGAATCTCAGTCTTACTCTTTCGGTCTCCTTGGGCGAACTGGATCTCGATCTGCCGCCCGCACACCCACTTTCTGTCCAGGTTGTGAAGGGCATCTTCGGCGTCCCGCACATCTTCAAACATGCTGCCTGTCAAGGCTTTTAAACTAGCCATGTGGCTCAGGGCTCTACACGCACATCAACATGGCCAGGACCCCCCCCCCCCTCCGCATTCTCCTCCAGCAGAACCGGCGAATCGTAGCTCCAAGGGGCGTTACTTTTGGGTTCATCATATCAGGTAACTGGGCTCATATTAATTAATTAATTCATTCATTCATTCATTGAACGCTTGCTTACTTTAAGTAGAACTGAAGCCCTCACGGGCCTCAACCGGCAACCTTCCAATCATAATTCTGGCCTCTTTACTATGCTAAATCCTCCTCCCACTAATGTGGCAAGAGGCAAAAAGGAGTTCTTCTGGAGATTAAAGATCCACTGATGTGTCATCAGACAGCTGTAGCCACCATGTTTGAGAAATAAATCACTGCATCCACTTGAAGAATACAAGCAGAGAAACTAAAACTAACATATTGTTCAAGTTTAGTCTGCGATGTATGGCGCTTATGCTTTTGGCAGGATACAAAAACCAGGTTTGTTACCTTAAACATGCTTGACTGACCTTCATCTTGACCTTTAAGATCTTTAACTGCATTCCAGAAGAACTTGGATTTCCTGCTTGTGCCTTTCCCATAATCCCTCTTTTGCAGATATATTGATGCTTTGACGCCCAACTTGGTCCCCTTTTCAGTTTGGACTCTTCAAGCTGAACACTATCTCACTCTCTCGAGGCCTGATTTCCTTATGGTCTGTGCAGCTTGGTTTAATTCCTGGACTCTACTCTACTCAGGTCTGACTGTGAGGCCTCCACAGGCAAGGACTTTATATATTCTAGGGCAACAACAGAAGAATAAGTTAGGAGGAAAATACATCTCCACATGTCATAGATGGACTTTCTGTAAGCATGTGCCAATAACTGTCCATCCTCCCAGATACTGCCATTCCTCAATTACAACCTCATGGGGGGTCAAACACCCCTCCCCCCGTTAAATGTGAAATACCATTCATTAAAAGGAGGTGTGATGAAAGGATATTGAATGTATGCAAATCCTCTTGTTCGACGTGTATAGAAGTCAACGGGAATGTAGACATCTACTATGGGGCCGTAACGACCAAACTCACGACGTAAATCCTCCGGCCTGAAGCACCGCAAAACAGTTTCATTTACAATTAAATGCAATCCCTTGTTTGCATCACCCAGCCAACAAAAGGTAAAATACCCGATATTACAATTGCAATGATTTGGGCAGAGAGGATAGCAGCAAGCAAATCAGAAAGTTCAAATGCTTCGGATAAAAATACAGGGTTTACTGGTTTAAGTTAACCCGACAGCTGGCTGCACTCAAACTATCAGATCTCATTCTGCGCGCGATGGACGAGCAAATCAAAAGTAAAACAAAAGTAAATCGTGGCCTGCAGTGACGGGACGGCGCTGTTTGCTACGATGCAAGGCTGTATCTAAACCGGCAACCTCTCTGACCAAGTTACAGGGAGTAAAATCTAGCGAATGCTATACTATAAGCCAGAGTGTATTTTAAATGTAATCAATGGGACCGCTCGTAAAGCTTTAATATTACCGCGCAGAAGGACCCCCCCCCTCCCCAAGGAAAACCAGAGCTTACGCACGCAACGCCCGGGGTAGTGAAAACGTGGCCATTTGCTGAAACGAAACCAAGAGGCTCGTCCGTTAATTTTATCAGATATTTTCAAGTATGCTAACGAAGGAACTGGTGAAATTCAATAAAAGGAATACAATCGTTTGGCATTGTACGGACATTTTTGCAAGGAAAATCTAGGTCTCGTAACCAAGTGTATTTTTTACCCCGAAGGCCCAAACCAACCCGCGTTTCATTTTCTAAACCAAAATAAACGCAAAAATATCCAATTCAAACGCTTTCTATCAATTAGGCCTACTTACCTCGACTCATCAGAAATATTTCTGATGAACAGTGAAGTATTTGGGGGACGCAAATACCTTGCCATTTTTAATAATTCGGCTTCTATAAGTTGACGTACTCAAAGCTGCAGCGCCAAAAGCGAAGCGTTCAGCCTTATACCACGTGGAAAGGATACTGCGCATGCGCAGAATGCTTCTTCTTAAAGGCGAAGTCTGCCCCGCTATAATTATGCCGACATGTGGCTGCCGATTTCCAGAACCTATTCAATGACGGGTCGCCATCCCATCGCAGAGTACCCGTCAAGAAATTTCCCATTTTATCATAAGTATAAAATAAACATTTTGATTGTTAGTTAATCAAATTTTTATTATAGCATTGCAAATTGTAATATAAAAGCATAAGTACTAGTGAAATTTTGTGGGAAGATTAGGCTGTGACATTTTGACAAAATGCAATTCAAGTCTTAAAATGTAATTTTGTGTCATTTGTAATCAACCTATATTTGTTACGTTAATGTATGACAAAACTACTTTCTAATAAATGTAATTAATATCTTGCAAAAAACATCAAAATTATCAGTCAATGAGTTATGTTTGTCATAAACGTACAAACCAAAACCACAGATATTCTGGCAAAGGACTGAGCTGGACACACTATCTCTAAAGAGATTGGGAATTCAAAACTCATAAATCATTTTAATACATAACATAACATTATCAAAGTAGATGTTTCAAGTTAATGCAGGACAATAACTGGTTTGATTCAGTCAATAAATACAGGTAAACTACATGGTGCTTCACTTGAAGGTGGGTTTGTTGTTGAAATAAAACAGAGAAACTTTGTGACATAAACATCCCAGCTGCTACCCTGCTAATCAGGAGACAGAAGAGAGGATCATTCTGTCGAGATGTGGACTGGAGATGAAATTTTCCAGCGGCCCTCATTATTATTTATTGAATGTCTTGTTAACTGCATTTTGTAATGGGGGGGGGGGCTCAAAATGAAATTCTGCTTAGGGCCCCAATTTGGCTCCAAAGTTTAACTCAAATCCATTTTAAGTGTAATTCTACTGGGTGTTGCGTGTGAGGTGGCAGAGTGCGGTCTGCCGAGGCAGAGGTCCTGGAGCTGAGATGAAGCCCCCGTTCGGGTCCCAGCGCGTGCTCAGTAACTCACGGTGCACGTTCTCGGGCCCCAGCGCGTGCTCAGTAACTCACGGTGCACGTTCTCGGGCCCCAGCGTGTGCTCAGTAACTCACGGTGCACGTACTCGGGCCCCAGCGCGTGCTCCGTAACTCACGGTGCACGTTCTCGTGGGCTGGCAGCCAATATTTACCTGCACTCTATTAGTCCAAGATCAAGTCAAAGATTAACTGCATTTGGAATGTAGGAATACAATACAACTGCTTTTAGACGCCGTCTTCGACATGTGACTTTCTGTTTTTTGTTGTAATTTTCGTCTGCTGGGGCTTGGATCAGAACGGCAGCCTTTGTCGGTGTCTCTCTGCTACTGCAACACGCTGGGAACCTTCTCCCGGGGGGGAGGGTGAACTGTAGGAACATCAGAACTGGCTCTGTGGAGGCAGGGGCCCAGGCCGACATCGCAACTACCTCTGAGGAATGACTGTTCAGGGGCGAGAGTTGTAGATCTGGGGAGCTGATGGAGGGAGAGTGGGATGGATGAGTGGGAAAGGATGAAGGATGAAGACTATTACAGTCTCACTGCTGCACTTTCATGTGTGGAAAATGAAAAGCAGAATGGAGCTGCACTCAGGAGGTGCAATGTCACCATACCCAGGGGTTCATGATTTAGGGCAAGGACCTCCTGACCAGGCCACTTTAGGTTGGGGTAAATACAGCTCTTCATTATCTACAGTAAGCACATTAGTGGTTGTTTAAGAAAATTAATCCCATAATTGGTTTGGTATTTCCTCCCTGCACCAGCGGGTCACTGGGAATCTGACATATATAGCAACCTAATTATGGGTCTACAGCAGTGATTTTCAGCCACTGTCACGGCACACTAATAGATCGTAAGGTGTACCAGGGGAAATTTCACTTAATTGGTCTAAAAAACTTTTTTGAAAATTAATTATTATTTGTAAATATGCCATTGCTGAGTGTCTGTGCTGTAATAGTGATGTATTCCAAACAAACAAAGCTATTTCGGCATTACTGCCATTTTACACTATATATCTGTGTGAGCTGAGCTTTTCAAGCCAGACTCATATAAAAACTAAATTCAGAGAGAGACTGAGAGCTGTTGAGGAAGAGCTTCGTGTGTCTGTCTGTCTTCAATTCCTGCCAGGATATCAGCTTTGTGTTCATCCAGACTGAGTATAAATAAATTGATAGACTATTTTATCATTACTAGGCTACAGAGTGTCATTCTGTAACATTTTTGGTTGATGGTGTGCCGTGGGATTTTTTCAATGTAAAAAATGTGCCGTGGCTCAAAAAAGGTTGAAATACATTGGTCTACAGTTAAAGGGGAGGACGCCGCCACACGCGGCTCACCTGAAGCCAGCCTTGCTCTGTGCTGCACAGGGGAGACCTGCAGCTCGGCTGCATCAGCAAGGAAGATGCTCATCTGTGCAGAAAGGGGAAGGGAAGTGAGCTCAGTTTCAGCAGAGACAGAGAAGCAATCGATCGACTACCAGCGTCACGTCGTCTGGTGATAATTTCATAAAACATAAATATGGTGGCATTACTATGGCCTGTGGACACTCTGGAGCAGCAAAGTGGACGAGTGGCCTCACCTTTCTCCCCATCTCTGCCTGCTTCCGGTGGAGGACTCGCAAAGTCCAGGCTTCATCCTGGGTGTGCTGGCTGTAGGAGTGAAGCTGGGGAGAAACCAGCAGAAGACAGACCTTAGCTTCCAGCACTGGACAGCTTCCCGAACCCTCCTGATCAGTCATTACAGGAAGGCTCCCGCGAGGCACAAATGTGGACCGTACTTTGTAGGTGATGACAGATATGACATAATTCAGTGGGAGCATTAAATTAAAGGTGGGATCCAGTGGTAAGCCAGACCAGCAGGAAGGAACAGTGCTCAGTGCAAAATTATTAATAGTAATAATAAATATACACAATGCAAATCTCCACAACTGTATATGGCATAAGTAGGAATATGGATGAATGGATAAATTCAAATACAGTGTTCACAGAAAGTCTTGGGATGCTCGCTTAATTCAGTTAAAATGTTCATAACAAAAGTCATTACTTTATTCATTTGTTTTTTTTTAATCACATTAGATTAGCAACCAGTAGTTTTAGGCATTTAATTCGTTTTAAGTAGTAATAAATTGAAACCTAAATTATATTCTGCTCTGAGCTATAAAGCTGACTGACACACAGTCTCACTTGGTGCTTTTTAATCAGTAACACATTTGGAATAGCATGAAACAGCAAACATTTCTGTTTAGTTTCTCCTTGGGAGCCACTGCCTGCAATTTCAATTAATAGCAAAATAGCAAGAACAGGACTGAATGAGCCAGTCAAAAAAAATTATGACACTTAATAAAAAGAAAATGTGTAGAAGATATGTGCAGATATGTTAAACGTTGCTCGTCGGTGGACTCTTGTTATGAAACCAATAAATTTGCATTTTTCTGCAACAGTTTTACAGAATTAAGCAAGTGTCCCAAGCCTGACTATAGGCACTATAACTATGTATAAAAAACTGATTACCAGCCCCCCCAAAGACGTTTCTGGCCCCTACCTTCTGCTCTGTACTTTGCAGGTTCGTACGCAGGATTCTTCTAATCTCCTCCTTCCGCTCTTTTGAGATCCTTACCAATGACTGGTCATTCTCTTGGGTCTTTGACTTCAAGGTCCTAGGAAGCATGGAGCTTTGGGATAAACACCTGACCCTGAGCTGGTCACATGACAGGACAGCCGTGATGTCATCTTCTCCCCAAGGGCAGTGACTGGCCAGGTCCTACTCCGCTCCAATTAAGCCACAGTAAATCATAAAGGAAAACCTCCCCTGGCAGAGTGTAGATGAGGCTTCAAGAGAATATCGGATCATAAAACATGTCTATGAAGTGTATAACCATTGCCTAGCTGGTTAAATACATGAAAACAGTCACTGGTAGGGCACTGTTTCTGGGGTAGCCGAGGTGAGGGTACTCACTGCAAGGAGTTCGTGGACAGGCCAGCAGAGGGCAGCATATCACCTCCACTCTCCAGCAGCTCTAAAGCTTGGTTTACAGCCAGCGTTCTGTAGAAGGCGATTAGCTGGGGCTCCTCGGACCGCTCGCCCGCAATCAGCCACTTCTTCACATACTGCTTATCCAAGCGGGTTAATCTGCCAAAAAGGCAAAGAGGTGGGGACAGAGAAATTAGGATGACTGTCAGACTGAGACCGAGTGAGGAAGAGAGAAATGTTTTCAAAATTACTGCTTTCTTTTTTCAAAGTATGTCCACAACACATTCAGCTGGGAAGTTGCAGAATTCAGGCATACGATGATTTCAGCATTACGTGCTTCAGCTGTTACCCAGAGTCATCGCAGAGGAACACAGAGCCGAAATTACTCACTTGTCCCTCCAGTGGTGATGGCCGTACTGCCCACAGACATGTGTGACACCTGTTAGCAGGTGGTCCAGAACCTGAAAGAAAATAGCATAAAAAAACACCCAAGAGAATTTTGTTGTAAATCATACTAGTGTTTGGTGATCAGGAAAACTTTCGTAGTTTTAACCACAGGATGTCAAACTCATATCCCCACTGCAAGGTGGGCTAGGATTCTGTTTTAATTATGTGTATATATTTATGTGCTTTGAGTTAGACAGACATCTGGTTGAGCACCTGCTATGTGCCCTGTGTTGGTAAGGACAGGATCCGGGACCATGCCATAACCCTGCACTGGAAAAGTGGGTGGAAGACGGATGGATGGTTGGGTGCGTGTTTTCTATAACGGTATACTAATAAAGAAACAGTTTATAAAAATATTTCTGCCCCTTGAATAAATGATTATTTTGATTTACAAATGCTAGTATACTATGTTTAGTAATACATTATCTAAATGAAAGTTAGTCTGGTTTATTTTGCGTTATTAAGGTAAGTGCCTTTATTATGTACTCTGTGAACCTGACCAGGATTCCTGAGACATAGGCATCTCTGTCATGCGATCAGTGCAACAAGGACCTGGGTGTGGATCTCCTCGTTGATGGAATGCTTCGAGCCTTGCTTCCGCTTCACTGCCAGAAGGTCTACAAGCGGCCGAATGGTCATACCCTGGAAGAGGTGGACAGACAGACATCACTCTCCAAGATACTTACTCTCAGCCTGACCATGCAAAAATCAGCTTATCTACTCTTTTGAAATGTAGACACTAGTTTCAAAATAATAACATGTTGTTTTCTCACAATAAACGATGCAATTATTAAATTAGACAAAGAGTACATTGGTCCTTATCAGTATTTGCTAGTTGCACTATATGGACAAAAGTATTGCGATACCTGGCCATTACACCAAATGGGACTTTTATAACATCCATAGGTATTAATATGGAGTTGGTCTCCCCTTTGTAGTTATAACAGCTGTCACTCTCCAGGGAAGGATTTCCACAAAATGTTGGAGTGTGTCTGTGGAAATTTTTGATTCGTCACTCCACAGAACACGTTTCCACTGCACCAGAGACCAGTGGCAGTTACTTTACACCACTCCATCCAACGTTTGGCACTGGGCATGGAGATGTGAGTCTTCCATTCCATGTAGCTCCCAGCGCACAGTATTTGTGCCGCAGTTAATGCCAGAGGAAGTCTGGAACTCTGCATTTCTTGAACCAACAGGACACTGTGGCTGAGTTTCTGTTGTTCCTAAATGCTTCCACTTTGCAATAATACCATTTACAGTTGACCATGGAATTTCTAGCAGGAAAGAAATTTCACAAACTGACTTATTACAAAGGTGGCATCCTATTACAGAACTACACTTGTATTCACTGAGTCCTTCAGAAAGACTCATTCTTTCACAGATGCTTGTAAACCTGATTACATGGCTGGGTGCTTGATGTTATACACCTGTGCCAATGGGTCTGAATGAAATACCTAAATTCAATGATTAAGAAGTGTGTCCCAATACTTCTGTTCATATAGTATAGTTCTCGTCAATGACCCTCTACAACATTCCAGCAGCTTTAATTATCCTGTCAGTGTCTTAAAGCTACGATCGACTTTCCTTTAACAGGTATACATGCACACGCACTCACACATGCTCAGTCTGTACCTACCTGCACAAACACCGTGAAAAAGATCAGTGTGATGATGGCAGTCAGGAAAAGATTCCTCATTGGAAAGTGCTCCTTCTCAAGCAGGAAGCCCAGGGAAAAGGCGATTGCCCCCCTCAGGCCACCGTACGCCACGATAAACTGGTCCTTGGTGGTCAGCTTGATCACGCGAAACTTATTGATGATGAAAGTCAGGCCAACCACACCTGCAGCAAGCACATGCGAATGGAATGCTTATACACAGCTATCCGCTTATAGCAGTGTTAGCAAGCCAACGTAGCATTAAACTAGTACACAGACATTTAAGTCAGTGCCTTAGCAAAGGCATGATGGCCTAACCTAGCACACGGGACACGAGACAGAGGAGGATGGTGACGGTGACGAAGGTCCAGTTCCATAGGTGCGGTCCGGCCACCGTGGACACACCGAGGAAGATGAAGATAAGGGTCTCACTCACACTGCTCCACATCTTCAGGAAGTACTTGATGGTGGTGTGAGACTTGTGAGACACGTTAGCTTCTACGTATGGGTGCATGGTTGCCCCGCACGCAATCAGCCTGTAGGAATATGTGTTTAAACACAAAAGGAGCTTGAATGAAACACACGCCCTTAAGACTTCCGGCAGTCAATGGCCATTCATCTACAGCACTGGACGGTTTTGAATAGTAATCAGTTAGACTGTTTGCTACAGATCCCTATATAGAGCCTGGTCTTCATGTGAAGTAGGGCTGTACGACATATCGTTT
Organism: Isichthys henryi; assembly: GCA_026776945.1. Lineage (NCBI taxonomy): Eukaryota > Metazoa > Chordata > Actinopteri > Osteoglossiformes > Mormyridae > Isichthys > Isichthys henryi. Next base: position 8,431,822 of record JAODJX010000049.1, on the reverse strand, counting down.
CTGCATTGTCATCGCAATCTGTGCGAGTGCAATAATCATATCGCATTTGTTGACACTGTTTTGTATCTGTTGATACAACTCACAGCAACACCACCAACTCATGTGACACACTCTATTGGTAGATAATAGCAGGTTCTATTTGGCTATAGTTTGTTTCGGGTAATTTGGTCACCTTTTTTGCTTCATAAGTATCATCATATTACTAATAAAAATGTCACATATCACGATGTGGTATCTTGATATATCATGCAGCCCGAATGTGATGCAATCGTAATTTCTCTCCGTGGGTCTCAGTCTCAACTTATAAATAAACCGAATGACAAATATTGGCAGCTATAGGACTGTAGTCAGACTGATACAAAGAAGCAGGAATGGATTGGTGGATGGGATGGACAGATCGGAGGGAGCACAGACGGACAGACAGATAGAGGAGGACGGATGAAGCTCACTCACGCCATGATGCCACTCAGATGGAAGACCTCCGCCGAAAGGTAGGCCATGTAGCCGTACAGGAAGACAAAGAGCGGCTCGATGACGCGGTTGTGCAGGGTGAAGCGGGAGGTGAAGGCAGCCATGACGCCAAAAATGACGCCGACCAGAACCCCTCCCAGTGACACCACCAGGAAGCTGAGCACGCCTAGGCCTGCATCCTGCGCGCTGACAGAACCCACACCCACATACTCCTCAAGAAGGTGGTACAGAACCTGTGCAGATATGAAGTGTCACATGGGGCTCACAAGACACATACGTGAGCCTTAAAAATCAGAGCAACGAACATGCAACTGATAGTGGTGGGGGGTGGTTTGATAATAACATTTTCTGGAATAATCCATTAGGGAGAGCTTTGGAAAAAAAAAAACAACAGACCACTCCATATTTTATTTTTAAATCTGCATTTTTGATCCTGGTTTAATCCTAGTTCTGCTGGCAGAAGGCTACACTGTGAGACATGCTGCTTCCAGGCACAACATTTCTAAGACAGCAGTATGCAAGAATAAAGTGAAACAGGAGAAGCGACTTTCTAATGCCAGAGATGGCTGTTAACTTATCGCACGATTTCTCATGAATGGGAGGGTGTCATCAAATGACCATCAAAGGGAATGGGAGTGCAGGTGCGAAGTGTACTGTTCATAATCAGGCTCCTAGAAGCAGGACTGAAGTCCCATAAACCAAGGAAGAAGCCCTTCATTAATGAGAAACAGGGAAGAACCAGGCTGCAGTTTGCAAAAAAAAAATATATATATATATTATTCACAGACACACACCCATAAACTATGTTATTGTCAGGATGTTAGCTACCTGAATGCCTAACTGAAATGTAACATGGTTAGGTTGATAGAATTCAAGAAATACATTTATGTTCATGGGTTACAATTTCTGCTCCAGACCTGCGCTGGGTTTAACAACTCAGCCAGCTGGCCAGAAGCCTCACCACGGTCACTGCATCATTCAGCAGCGATTCCCCGAACACCAGGATGAACAGAAGCTCGTTGATGTGAATCTCCTCGAATACTGCCAGCACGGCCACGGGGTCCACAGCCGACACCATGGAGCCGAAGAGCAGGCAAGCCAGCAGGTCCACGCCGGCCAGGTGCGCACTGTCCATGCGGCACACGCCATACAAGAGTCCGCCCACGAAGAAGGCGTTCCACAGGGTGCCCAGCACCGCAAACATCAGGATGGTTCCCAGGTTCTCCATGAAGGGCCGCAAGGGCAGGAAATACCCGGCATCCAGGATGATGGGCGGCAGCAGGCACAGGAAGAAGAATTCTGAATCCAGCACTGGAGGCTCCTCCCCCACCACCTGAATGACCAGACCCACGAAGAGCCCCACTACAATAAGCAGGCAGCTCTCGGGCACGATGCTGGACAGCCGTGGGATCAGCTGGAGCCCTAAGCAGGATCAAACAGGCAAATTAATATAGAGTTCCTTGGAAGAACACACCGAATTAAGTCTACCCTTGGTCAACACGGGGTCTGAATGACCTGGCACTAATGAATGAGTAAGTACCTTGATTAGTCTGACATAATGTACTGAGCATCATGTACTTACTTTTAATTACTGCCCCACATCTGCACGGTGACCTGAGTTTGCGAATTCCTCACTGACGTAACCAAGTACGTGCAGCGACCTCTCAGATGTTCCCTGTGCCCCGTAAAATGAGTTGTTTTTCCCCAGGAGCCGCATCGCCTTCACGTGTCCGCGGCCACTCATTCTCTCCCTGATAAACAGAAGCCATCTGGGCGCTTCCCGCGTAACGCATGAGTCTGATGATGCGACATTTTAGCCTGGCAATGCGAACTCACTATAGATTTGGCCCCAAACACAGGGCCCGCGAATACGGGCCATCAGCTTTCACACAAATCGATACTGGGTGCTGTTGCTGCCGGGTCTTATCTGGCCCGATACAGATGCTGAAATGTGCTGCCCCAGAAGATAACGCGAGTCAGCAGACTGACGCCAGTTCAACGCAAGCTTTACATATTTTAAAGACAGTTTTAGGTAACAATCCCTAAAATTTTCACGTTTACCGGTCTGCAGCAGCAAGCCGTGCAGATTGACCGGAGTAACGGAGACCAAATCTGCTCGGTGAACCAAGATGGAAACGACTTTACTCACCCAGTTTCATCAGAAAAGCCAGCAGGATCCAGAGTGAGATCTGGAAGTGTGTCCGGACGTGGTCGTAATTGAAACCGAGGACAGGGAAATTCTTTTTGCTATTATTGGCATGATCATTTTGGAAAGGTGTCCTTTCGGTCCCATTCCACTGCCTCTGTGTTCCATTCAAGGCAACGGCCGCGGTGCCACCACCGCAAGCTGGCAGTGCGTTACTCATCACAATAAGAATTACTAATCCCACATCCCACTGCCACCGACACATACTTCCGAGATTACAAACTGTCCGTGAAACTCGTATATAAGACATATCCAAATTTAGGCACCCAAACTAGGTCTTAAAACGCATTCTTCAATAACTGCGCAAGTGCGGGCGGTCAGCAGAATACTGCACCCATACATATACAGAACAGTATGCCGCTATAATTTATCAGTTGACTAATTTATAAATACTTACAATACACCCTTAGAAAATTGAAAGGAAAATTATTTTGTTGCAAAAACAACATCCCTATAAAGACTCTGGCACGTTAGGATACGTTTCCATGACTGTCCTTCGCGGACTCTAACTTAGTCACAGAACAGTATATGAAGTACCCTACAGCCGCATTTAAAAAAAAAAAAAAAAAAAAAAGCAGCGCCTGCGTGATGTGTATGACGGCAGGTGCATGGGGTTCCAGCGACACCTACGGGTCTGGTGGCGCATTACATCACAGACAATTGTATTTATAAATACAATTATAATAGGTGCATGGATGGATGGATGGACTCCCAGGCGGTTGTTTTAAATCGAGTTCTGTATAACTGCAAAAGGATAACTCAAAACATTAATGGAAAATAAAATGTTAAAATCAAACCATTGCTATCTTGAGAAATACTTCAAAAAGACACGTAAGCTTGAGGTAAAGGTAATGGTTATTACAAATTATGCAATCACTAATTGCATGAGAACAAAATTTTCTCCAGAATCGATTTACTGTTCAGACATTCATCTCTGTTTTGGTAATTTCATATGCATTATTTTCGCGATAGATAGATAGATAGATAGATAGATAGACAGACATTAAACGAGTTAGATAAATTGCGATTTTATTTCCTTCTGCATATGTGTTTTCATAATGTGACTGATTATTTTAAGTCAATAAAGTAAATACACAACGTTTATAGTGTTATGTTACGTGCCATTTGACAGATTTGTTGGTATTTTGCGATAGTATTTAATTATTAAGCTGCGATTGCAGCATTACTATTGGATGTATGCGTTACCTAGAAACGGCGTGTTTGCTTTTGTGAAACGGTGCCTGCTCGAGTCTCCAGATAAGTCACATAAAATTTGGGCAGAAAAACAGGTAAGAGGTAAGATCTTCGGACATTAAAGCGTCCATGAGTGTTACTTCTTATTTTTATATTTGTCGCCGCACAGTTGCTATATTGAAGTTAGGGAAACGCTCACTGATAAAGAAGCACGTGCAATCTGTCCGCTATAAGCCTATTTCTTTGTTAAAGGGGCCGGTTTGCCTTTTCAGCCGGGGGATCGCGGTCGGAATGGCCGCTCTGAACGGAAAGCCGGGGCAGCGATGCAGCGTGGCGGAATGGGAGAGCAGCAACAGGCTGATGTCTAACACGGCCGCCCAGAGTCGACTGGCATCTCAACGGATCCGGCAGGAAGGAAGAGCTCTGCGGGATGAGACTGCTAATAAGGTAGACAAATTAAGTAATAAAAATGGGGCTAGTGAAAAGGCAGGTATCTCCGCTTGATATATAGAGCATATATGAGTACTAGCGCAGGACTGGTACGAGGAGAACCATAAGCACGATGGCAGCTACAGCTAGTCCGACAAGTTGTGGTTCCTGCATGATCTGGATAATATGCCTTTTAGACTCAGTGGGACAAGAGTGACAGCAGTCGCAGACTGAGTGAGAGGATCCAGGAGGTGTCCAACTGGAAGGACAGATTGGAGTCATGTGCTCAGGATGTAGACCAGGAGATCAAGGTGCTTACAAAGGTGAATCTGTCATGTTTAATATCTGCAAGGGTGGCTTTTATCTAACTTTCACTAGTTTGGTGATGTCCATAGTGTTTTAAAATAAGCTGCATTGGTGTTACTGTTAGATTGGGAGCATCTCACTGTCCCACCCCCAGATTAAGGAGGAAACAGAACGGGCCCTGTCTGCCACAGCGGTTCCCCTGGAGGTGAGCACAGAGTGCCTGACCATCAGGGAGCGACGGCGGGGCAGGGAGCTCCTCATCGATCCCGTGGAGGCCGAACTGAGGAAGGAGGTGGAGGCGATTGGGAGGGCGCAGCGGAGCCTGCAGCAGAGGACCAGCAATGCCTTCCAGCGGCTGTGGTGAGGGACTGCTGAGGGGACGCCGTGCAGATAGAAGGCTGCTGCTTATCCTACAAGATTACAGCACAGACTCATCCCTCCAGAGAGTCATAGTGGGCTACTTAATATACACAAGGGCATAACTTTGGGTTGACCATTGGAGGGGTTGAGGTTTTCACCCATTTTGAGATTATTTGGCGGAGGGATTGCATTGGCCAGTTTTGATTATTAGGGAGGTTACAATTCCCCTCACCCCACCCACACCCATCCATAATTTACGCCCATGAACATATGGGTTCCTTATTGGTCATGGATCAATATATCATCAGCTCAGGTCTTGTGAAATCTATAGTTTTATGGACCTTGTGTGAAGGTCTCTCGACACCCAGGGCAAGAGCTACTGGTAGCAATGTGTGGTTTAGCTGAGCTTCCCTACCATAAGTTTAATGGCAGCAGGTGCTGAGGGTCAGGGGACAGCAGCCTCTGCAGTCTGGCGAAAAACACGCTCGCCTCATCGCATCTTTTCGAATCATTGAATGCAACCAAACATGACTGGTTGCCTAGCAACAAATAATGCATGCTAGCCCATGATGTCAGAGGAATATACAGCGAGCAAGGGCTACACAGACTGACCATATGTATCAAAGACTGTCCACAACCCACACAGGTGACTGTCCATCCATTCATCCATCCATCCTTACCACATAACACAGGGAACAAGGATGTGGTACAGCCTAGATGTGCTGCCAGTGTTAATCAGCATTCCCCCACCAATGAGCTGACACCTTCATTAGCAAAAGCAGTAAAAACACAAGGAAGCTCAGCCTAGCTGCACATACATGCATAATTGACAGCTGTACATTTATACTGTACTGTCTGCTTTTCCGTGCTTTGAGCAAAAGTGCCAGTTAAACAAATGCAACGGGAACTGATTACATGTTTTTTCAATTGATATATAAGCTTGTTACAGGAGGCTCGACAGCAGGTTATATCTGACCTGAACAGCAAGACAGAGGCCCTGGATGTTGACAGAACGTGCCTGTCGCTCACAGTCACATCAGCCGACATCTCGCTGAAGCCCGACCCTCTGCGTGTGCCTCCAGGGTAAGAAGTGCGGCAGACATGTTCCTCTGTGCAGAGCAGAAGCTTACAAGGCACGAGCAGCTGCTGTAATATACACATATCATGTCGATGTATGTAAATATACAGCTTACATTTTTCAGTCTTTTATCGTCCAGTGTTTCTCCTCCTGGTCCTTAGGGACTGTCTGTGGGTCCATGCGGACTGGGTTGGGAAACACTGCTCTAAATAATACAGTCACTGTATGCGATATATAGTTACTGCATTATATTGGATATCATTGTGCTTGTGTCAGGTATTCATTTTACTGTCATTGTTTATTTGAGAATTAAGATATAATAGGCTATAATTTATTATGAATTATTATTGCCATAAATTAGATTTTTTTATTTTTTCACATATAATCTGTGATGGGTTGGCCCCCCATTCCTGGGCCCCTGTGATCCTGTATAGGACAAGCAGATATAGAATATGGATGGATGGATGGATGGATAATTGAATCTATCAGATGTCATCCCTGCACTAGTAACAGTAACAAATTATTTTAATTTGTTAAGGCACAACTTCAAACTTGTTTAGAGCACTCAGTCACCAAGCCTGAACCTACACTTAGCTATGTGGTTTGCCTACATATACACTGAAGACCAACACATGTTATAAGTAGCATTTGCAATCTCTCAGTAGGCTTCTTTGATTTCATAAGGAAATTTCTGCTTCAGGTCCACAACTCCCCAGCAGTGGGAGCAGTTTAGCCAGTACAATGTGAGCCGGGCAGAGGAGGAGATGTTGGCCTCTCTGCAGCTGAGGGAGGATATAATTCTGACCATTGCCCAGGTAAAGGGCCACCTGTTTTTACACTGGGTAGAGGAGCACATGGCTTTAACAGTGATTCGGGGGGACTTTCAATCAAACCTGATTAATATTTCCCAAGACCAGGGGGATTTGACCGTGATTGTAGGTTAGTTAGAGGAAACCCTCAGCAAGATCATGACTCAGGTAGATTTATACCATGCTTACTGTGAACTCCATTACAGGGAGATGTGTGTGACTATGGTCCTTTGTTGTCCTCACTCTGCCACTGCTTCCATCAGGTTCAGAATGAACTCCAGGCCCAGTACATCTCCACCAATTTTGCTCTGCGCAAACAGGCTCACCATCTGCAGCAGGCGTACGACGAGTTGCTCTGGCAACAAAAGACTGTCAGTTCTGGGCGTCTTCATCGTCATCACCTTCCTCTTTACATCTGTGTACTGTAATATGAGAGCCTGGGGATTAAATGAATGTCCATTGTTCCTGTAGGGATGGATAGGGTGACTCTGTGCTTGTTTAATCTTGTCTGTCAGACCAAGGAAGAGATTACCGAGCTAGAGCGTGACATCTGTGGGCTGGAACAAGATCTTCGGGCAAAAGACGCTCCTCTAAAGTTGGTCCATACTCGCTTGGAGAACAGAACCATGAGGCCAGGGGTTGACCTCTGCCAGGACCAGGTATATCCATCCATCCATTCATCAATCCATTTTTGCTCGCTTACAGAGGGCACAAAGCAGGGGATATGCTGGACTTGACGTCAACCCATTGTAGGGCACATACTCCCACTATGTGCCAGTGGGTTACCGTTACCTCTTACTGACTCTGTGGTTGTATAGGTGCAGTATGGGCTGCTGGATGAGGCTAGACAGCTCGATGGCACTGTCACATCCCTGAAGCAAAAACTTTCCCAAGCCCAGTAAGTCTCCATCATGCTTTGTTATATGAGACAAGTGTTAAAATCAGGCTTGATCATGGTTGACGTGATGGGTGATTATATCCATGTGACTCTTTGCGGATTGGCTCTTGCTTATTTGACCGCATCCTGTGCCCCATCTCCTCCCAGGCACTCCCTGCAGATTCTGAAGCAGCATGAAGCCTGCATGGAGAAGGACCTTTCTTGTAAGTTGGACGCCCTCTCACTGGAGCAGCAGAGCTTGGAAACTAGAAAACACCTGGCAAACGTGAGCAGAGACCATCTGGACCCTGGCACCGTCACCTCACTCACCAAATCCACCAGGGATGGAGAGTTACAGCCCTGATCCTCCTTCATTAATTCTATTCACATTAAGCCCTTCTTATTCTAGGATTTGAAGTCAAATTGTAATAGTGAATATGTACTGTCGATCTACTAGATTGCTAAATAAGGTGGTAAGATGAGTTTAAATTTTGTTCAGTATGAAGAAATCAAACCTTTTCTGAAAACATATAATCGTTAAATGTGTGGAAGTTTAGTAAACGATTGAGGTACTTTGGGAGAATGTAGGTATTATGGGCGAAGTACAGAATGGGATTAGATTTGGTGAATCTTTGAGATTATTTTGCTGTTTGCAGTCCTGCTTTTAAAACTACCTGTTATTAAAGGGTTAACAGAGGGAAAAAAATTTGATTGCGGAATGGAAATGTTTATTAGGATGTAGAAAGAGATAACCTGCAATAAGCACTTATCTGGATGGGATTTTATTGGTAATAAACCGTTTAGCTGTCTCACTGATTGCCTGAATGTCTTTCAAATTGTAAACATGGACCTATGTGTTTTTGAGAAGATGTCTCACGAAAAGAAAACAGAGGGAGTTATAAAAAAACAGTATTGAACAGTACAGTAAGAGTGGCAATAGAATTCCGAGCTTCATATTTGTCTAAATGAGACTTAAGGATTTCATGGAGTTCCTTTCAAGCAAGGCTTTAGTTAACAGCACAGAAGAAGCATTTCATTTCTCACTAGGTAAGGAGTTCGGCACATATACGGGATGTGCATTCAAATGTTTACTAGACATATGGTAAATATGTTACAGACTAAGCCTGCACACAATACAATAAATGTAAACTTACCTTTTATGAAACATACAGTTCTCCGTTGATGATGTGTAGATGTACTTTGGGATTGGGATTGCAGGGTGAAATTTTGGGGATTTGCTATGGTTTACTTAAAAGAGACTGAGCTCCACCCTCGGTTGGTGACAGGTGGCTTAGCCCCGCCCACATAGACACCGCTAAGATGACCCAGCCCACACAACCAACAGCAGGAGCCTTTATAGCCTAATTGCACGACCATAAGATTAATTTACACACGCTTGGCTGGATACAGTCTTCCTGAAAGGTACATTTGTACATAGTTATTTATTGACACTATTTGCGTAAAAAGCACAATTATTCTGAATCATTTCACTAAAGGACTCGGACGCGGCCGCAGATGCTGGCCAGGTGTCTGCTAAATGCCATCTGGCGAGATCATTTCCGGCCGGATACCCCCAGGTGGATTACTTCTGGGTGACTGCCCCCCCCCCCGGGGGGCGGGCGGCCCCCCCCCCCCCCCCCCCCGGGCGGGGGGCAGGGCGGGGGCCGGGGCGCCCGGGGCGGG
>JAODJX010000049.1:8404140-8422309 GCA_026776945.1 Isichthys henryi | reverse complement strand
CCCACCCCACCCAGTCCATACTACAGGTCCTGCATTCCTTCCGTATCTCAGTCCAGCTGCACGTTGGTGGAGGAGAGGACCTGTTTCTCCATCAGGATCAGAAGAACTTCAATTACTTTAACATAGTGATGGTATCTGACTGGAATTAGGACTCCCAGTATGAAAGGCTTACCTACTTGAAGAGGTTACATGTGAATATTTTGCTGCGGAAGAAGTGAGAGTGCACCTGTGCATGTTTAGAGGATTCCTCAGCGTTGTCGCAGCAGGGCTTAGCACCCAGACGCTAACGTTTGGCTGGGAGGCGGTGGGATGCAGATGTCTTGGAGGTCGGCCAATTGCTGCGAGCGATGACCTCCGGAGTGGCTCCGCGTGACTCTGTCTTTCTGGCTGTCTACTCCGTCACCTTCCTGCTGGGCCTGCCGGCCAACCTGCTGGTGCTGGCCGTCTTCGTGCGGAAGATGCAGAAGCACGGTGCCACGCCCAACGTGGTGTACGCACTCAACTTGTGCACCGCCAACCTGGTGCTGGTGGTGTGGCTGCCGGTGAAGGCTGCCGAGATCCTTCTGGAGACCTGGGCCCTGCCGGAGCCGCTCTGTCCTGCATACAGCTTCTTCCTGTTCGCCTCACTCTATGGCAGCTGCCTTATGCTGACCGCTATGTCGGTGGGTCGCTACCTCAGCATCGCCTTCCCCATCAGCTACAAGATGTACCGCCGTGCCCAGCTCTCCTGCTGCATCAGTGCCAGCCTCTGGGCCCTGGTCCTCCTACATCTAAGTTTAGCCCTGGTCGCGGAGGAAAATGTCTACTTTGTCTCCACTCGCCCCCATGACAACAGCTCGGCCTGCTATGAAAACTTCACCCCGGAGCAGCTGAAGGTGCTCCTGCCCCTACGTCTGGAGATGGCCATTCTGCTTTTCCTGCTGCCTCTGGTCATCACTGCCACCTGCACTCTGCGCTGCCTGATGCTGGTCCAGCGGTCCAGCCTGTCTCTGGGCCGGAAGAAGCGCGTCCTCGGCGTGGCCCTGTCCACCTTCGTGGTGTTTGTGGTGTGCTACAGCCCCTACAACCTGTCCCACGTGGTAGGATTTGTGCAGGGCCGTAACGTGAGCTGGAGACAGGAGGCCATGCTCTCCAGCTCCTGTAATGTCTTCCTTCAGCCTGTCGTCATGCTCCTGCTGTCCCCAGGGCCCCCCAGGGGCCTGAGAGCCAGGCTGTGTGGCCGCCGGGCCCCAGGGCTTGGCTTGTTCTGCCAGACACTAATCTCACAGCAGAGATTGAGTAGCAGCAGCGACAAACAAACCTGAAGTGGAGCGCAGACATCGCAGCAGAGATCAGATCAAGAAGAATGCGATGACCTGAGATTTATAACTTTGGTTTGCTCCTGGGGTCTGGCTTCAGATGGACTTCACTCTGATTCTGATGTTTGTGTTTCAGGTGAGCTGAATGCTGGCCCTGCTAAGGTACTCACTCAGGTTTTAACACAAGGAGCCAAAAGTTTTTGGGATGCTAATGCTAATTTGCTAATTGCTAATGCTATGTTTAAGTGGATCCCGCCTCTCTGCGGAGAGTCCTCATTCGCAGTCAGCAATGTTCCGGTTTTTACGACACCGGTCTTATTCATTCTTCAACATGGGGTTCCCTGGGGTATGCAGGAAGGTCTTGTTCAACTTGACAAAAGACACTGTCGATACACGTGTGTACAATGCATGCTATTAGCCACTGGCGGCATCTCTTCAGCAAAAAGCCCATCAGCAGCTAGAAATATGAAAGGCCACCAAAGTGCATCGTTTTTGGTCACAGTACTTAGAAAATTATACAATAATAGAAGAGGGGTCATTAGCGTTGTAGCTCTTGTCGATTCTCATTCTCTGGTCCCTCTAGCTAAAAGAGATTCACAATAACACATTTTTTTTCGTCATCTTCTCAGTTTAATACGAAAAATCTGAACAAATTGTAGGCTTTGAATCATATACTAACTTGTACTGTGGCATGTTATTCGCTTGCTGCTGATTTTTCCGGATCAGCACAATTTAAAAGCTACAGTAGGACACACATGTACACCTCAGCATCCTGTTAATTAGCTTTACAAAATAAGAATGCAGTTCAGCACCTCGTAATATGAGCACCTGCCACACAAAATCAGCCCCCTGGTTAATCAAAAATACTCTTAATTTAGGGGAAAACAAGAAGTAAACAGACAGGATTGCCATACAATTTGCAAGCGATTTCTGGCGGATAGATCGCCTTAATATCTAACGATTAATGACAGTAACTGTCACCCCTCGACTGCTCTGAAAGCCACCAATAGTGAAGCCTCTACAATGCAGTTGTCGCCACCTCCTGGCCAGTAGCGTTCATAGCATCAACGTGGAATGAGGATATTGTACATCAGAAATTTACCGACCGCCCCTGTTTTCATACTTGAACGATTTGTCGTGTATATTATTGTATCTGTTTTTCATATGCTTAAAATAAAAGCTTGGCGATTCAGCTTTTTAATATGGCTTTGTAATATATAAAACATATTTAAAAGATTAGGATTTTATAAGCCATGTGACAGCAACAGAAAGTAAACTTCAGCGTTCAGATGGATGAGTAGGATTATGTCATCTCTTCATATTTTGTTCATTGCAAGTTAATCCAATAATTGACCAGACAGCTGCCTAGAGCAACAGTTTCTGAGAGGCGCTGCCTTTGCCAACTGACTTCACTTGTGCGTTGGCAAATACTAAAGATTTTATATTGCCACAAAGTTACAAAAACAAAGTATAACTGACCTTTAAAATTCCCCCTGCATTTCAATGCTTGCTTTGATTTGTTCTTACATGGCTGCATCAGGTTGTTTCACTGTGTAATTTTCGGGAGTCCAACCAACCAACCAACCAACCAAAAAAAACAAACCAAAACTAATCATAAAAATCACATCACTTAAATTACTTATCTAATTTAATCTAGTTTACCAAAATCAAAAATACGTCGTCTTCTTCCAGGCTAACACGTTAAGCACACCAGTCATCATTTTGTAGATTTGTTGTTATATTTTCTTCTATTACCTTGGGTAACAGACGGTCCTTGAATACGCCACAGTGTTATAATCAAATCAGCTGCTAATGGTTACAATTACTGGCAAAATGAAGTTTAAATTATTATTCGTGCTGTAATGACAATATGATGTCAAACTTCTATCAGTGATTCTTATTGGTTATTAAACATCGATCACATCATAGACCAGACAGTGATGCCATCCAGTGATAACTGATTTCTGTATAAAAGGCAAATAATCTTCAGTGTGAGTGATATCAAGACATTCTCAGGAGGTATTTAGTTCCATACAATTTATAACTAAGAATCCAGTTTAACATTATAACTCACTAACTTATAAAGGAGTTATAGGCTTGGCAATTAATTGGTCTTTCGTGAAGGACATATATTATTACCAGCATGGGAGATGATTACAGGGAACCTTATTGAGATACAGGAGATGCAGACAGCTGAAGAGGTAGTATAGGTTCAGTGCAGATTGGAAGTGAGGAGGCACAGAAGCAGCAGGTGATCAAGTACAGATGACGGAGGTGTGGGAGATATGGGACAAGGCGGCGACACTCCATCTCGCCAACACACCCAGACAAAGACCACACGCTTACCCAGAACTACCCAGTCTTACCAGTAAGACATACAGTTGTACAGTAATGAGAAATATTAAGTACATCCTCCTTCAATGATATATTTTTATTCATCAGGGCCTAAATAACAATTTTATGGTTCTCACTAACTTCCATAAACAAACAATTCAAAAAAACTAAATTTCCATATGATGCTATTTTTTCCAAAAAGCAAGCCACCATTCAGAAACCATGTGGGAACGAAAATACACTATACAGCCAATAATTCAGTATCATTCAGACCTACAGTACCTTTAGCAACAATAACATTTTCTGCAGGATGCAACTCATTGATATTTGAGGGCATTCATTCATGCATGGCTCTCTGTAGATCCCGCCATAGCATTTTATTAGGGTTGAGGTCTAGACTTTGACTTGGCAGTTCAAATACCCTGATTGTTTCCATCTTCAGCTATTGAGGTATTGATTGGCTTATGTGTTTAGGGTCTCCAGCTTGGTCTCAATGGTCCGAAGAACACATGTGCATTACTGGGGTGTAATTTTGCACAGTGAAGAGGTGCTGCCATATTCATTTAGGAAACTTTTTCCAATTGTGCTGTCAAGAACATCTGCCAAAGACCTTTCTGCCATGTAACACAGGAGTAAAACAAAATGGAAAAAAATGACAACATATTTAAATTTTGTGTTTTCTCATCCAAGGCTACGTTTGTTTACAGAAATTGTGACTATTATTTAGGTCCTGAAATGAAGGGTGTATTCCTCTTTCCCTCTGGTTCTCTGGTGAACTGCATTGTACAAATGATATAGAACCAAACTCGCCAGCTGTTAGGGCAGAGTCATTATGGATCTGTAATACGACGTGACCATAACCAAACATGGCTAAATGGGGGATGTTTATTACAGAGAATGCCTAAATTTCATTCTCAGAGGAAAATGTTATTTCTTTTTATAAGTGTTTTACAAGTTTTTTTTTTTTTTATATAAAAAAGTACATATTAACGATTCAGAGTAAATTTCACTAAAGATTTATTAGCTCTGAAGTGCTAACACATTATTTTACAAATGCTGAGCAAAGTAGAAGACTAACAGCCCAGGTCAGAAGCTGAGCAGGGCAAAAGTTTGCCAAACAGGAGGTAGGCCAGGCCAGGCCAGGCCAGGCCAGACCAGGCCAAAAGCATGTGAGACAAGAGGCAGGCAAGGCCAGCGATTGACCAGCCCAGGCCGAAATCAGGCCAAAAGCAGACTAGACCCCAGTGGTTTATAATAAACTGAAAACAAATATTCAGGCCTCAGCATTTTATAGCGAATATGCCAGATATTGTTCGGGGGCCAATGGTTCATAATTGTGCACAAACTGTAGAGCCCAGTAATTATTAAATGACTTGCAAGCTATTTCCTATCACGAGCCTTTCATCTCACCCCGCGACACCAATAAATTAAAAACAAACGGACAAAAAAGAAAAAAGAAAAAAAAAAAACAGTGATATTAGCAACAATTACATTAATAGTCACAGGACAAAAAATACCAAAAAAAAGCATTGTTGTAATAAACAAAGACAATTATACAAAAAACCCTCCATAGTTCATAGATGGGTGAACATACCCATGGTTAACAACTGGTTGGCCGCTGCCCGTTCCTCAGAGTGAAAGAGGGGGGGTCACGGCAGTGGGCGTGCCGCGCTCGCCGCCTCCCACGCCTCTGTCCTGCATCCGGGCCCAAGGACGTGAAGAAAAGCATGAGCGTCCCCTTTTTCAGCAGTGACGTCCTCTTAGTCGTCCAACAGGCGGCTAACAGGTGTCTCAGCGCGAGGCGGCGTCCCGCTCAGTGGGCGGCCATGTCACCGACGCCGTCGATCCCGTGCTGCTGTAGCTGAGCTCGCAGGAGGGCGTTCTCATTCTTCAACTCCTCGATCTGAAGCCCAGGAGGAGAGCCGGGGGTCACCAGGGAACGGTGGAGACTTCAGAGATCATGTTCTTCCTTTGCTCAAGCAACACTATGCTAACAATACTGAGTGACAACAGAGAACAGTGACACTCCCAGAGCTGCGATGTTTCGGATCAGCTGCCGGTGGCTGATACCTGTTGCCGGAGCACCTCGTTCTCCACCTGTAGCCGCTCAACCTCCTTACAGCCCTCCTGTAGCTGCTGATGGTCCTGTCGCAGCTCCCGGATGTAGTCACAGGCTTTCGAAAGAATGCCACCCTTACTCTGGGACAGAGAAGGGTAATTCAGAAGCTGGTGCACACACACACACACACACACACACACACACAGATAGGACTGGCACAGTGAAGCAGTGTAGTACATGCTCATAGACAGAATTCATACTGAATCTCAGGTCTACCCCACGGAACGATGCAAAGGTCAGGTATAACATTGAGAAATAATTAACAATAAGAAATAAATTAATTAATTTGACCCTGAAATTAAACTGATATAGAATACAAAAAGTCAAACCTGGAATAATTAAACCTCTTTGGAGAACCTACCACCCAGATCAACGCCAATCAAATTAATCACCGGCACTATCTTGCCTGGGGGATTGAAGTACTTTTACATGCAAAGAAATGTGTTTGCTGTTGAATTTAGCCCAATGACTGAACACAGCCGGCGACTGTGAGCATCTCATCATCACACAGCAGGCACACTGAGACCATACCGCTCCAGTCTTGCTGCTGTCCACGTTGCAGTCGGGGATGATCTTGGACAGCGTAACTATCCAGTTGTTGATCTTATCCCGTCTCCGCCTCTCCACTGCCAATGACAAAGGTCACATGATGATTTTCTTCTTTTGTTACTGAAGGTGATTCTTCATGCAATTCATTCAATCAACGGCCCAACTGAGGCCAACTAACATATCTGGGCCAAAAGCCTGGATGCAGAGCAGGATGCGGAAAGCCAGAATGACCCAGATCACAGCTAATCTGAACAGTTTTTTTTTTTTTTTTACATCAAAGGTCCAGGTCTTTTATAAAAGTATCATGTACAAAAATGATCATGCACCAAGATCTTCTAGTGCAGTGTTTCCCAACCCAGTCCTCGGGGACCTGGAGGTGGTCCACATTCTGGCCGGAAGCTGGGAAGGAGTAAAAACGTAGACTGTCTGTAGGTCCCCAAGGACCAGGTTGGGGAAACACTATTTGGGGAAACTGTAATGGTCTCTTCACCTTCATTGTGCTGTGCTCTCCTCCTTTCATCTCTGGGAGCTCGGGGCCCCTCCAACTTTCTGTAGAAAAGAAGAACGAGGCAACGTTCACAAGCAAGAGTCAGGCGCACACTCAGATACACGCACCGGAGATACATGACTATCGGCTATGACCTACCCCATCCACCGGAGGAAAGCAAGCATCTCCCTGGGGTAACCTGAAGCTACCATGTAGAACTTACACCAACCTAATGAACCTCTCATTTTCCCTGTATGGTAAAACACACTCATAGAGTGATCAGCTCATTCACCCATAACTAACAGTGCTGCTTTTACACCCAAAGTGCTCAAAGCCTTAGCTGCTACATCCCACCTACCCAGGACACACTGCAAAAACTCCCAGGCAGAAGAGACAGGGAACCCCGAAATTCTTTAGTCTAGTCTGGATGACGGACTGCCAGAGCAGGCAAAACAACAGTGTGTCTATTCATATTTATTAAATTAGTAAGGACACCCTTTAATATCTTTTGTCCTTGTAGCTAAATACACTCATTATTAAAGGCATAAAGTTGTCTGCCTGCTACCTTAGAACCTCCATTGAATAAGTGCTTTCAAGAAAACGTTTAGGTTAAAATCTGGGGTTATTCTACGCTGATTGACGGGGCCAGTGCGTGTGTTCGTGCGCATCGGGCTTCTTGGGACCAGTGATATTATCTTAAAACAAAAACTGAAATGAAATTGGACACTAAATACAAGAAAATAATTTGTGAACAGAAATAAAAATAAAACTATATTTACCAAAAAAAATGTGTCGGAGTCCAATCAGCAAAAAGTACCACCACACCACATCTTTTTACCTTATTTATCCACAATATCTCCTCTTATAAAAGATGTTGCAGTTGCTAAGCTGTACATTTCATCACCGCCACTTTTGGGCATCACAATACGCATATCAATAATATTTTGGACATACTACTAATCTGCTTATTTAACTATGGGTGAATATAATGTCTGTATAGTGCCAAAAAGCCCTGCGATTACATACAGTTTGTTGTTATCAAAATAAAATGAACTAAAATGGTCCATGAGATTTTCTGGAGGAAAATTAAATGTTTAAATTAATTAACCAATCGGTAAAATAATCTATAGTGAAAAATGGTTAGTGGCAGCCCTACATTGGACGCTTCTAAATTCTATAAAATGCTGGAAATTTATTGGATTCATAACGAAAGTCCACTGACAAGCAAAGTTCAACATATCTGCACATATTTTCCACGCAGACATTTTCTTTTTAAGTTCAGTGCAGAACTGCAATTGCAGTGCAAGCTCCCGTTCACTGTACTCGGTCCACTCAGTTTCTCCTCACATAACTGCAGGATCCACTGACCAGATGCAGATCATGATCTGACCTTAATGAACATATGAAGGTATGTGGGTGACACTTACGTGGAGTAGGGATGCGTGCGCGGTGCGATGGTACGCGGCGTGTTAGACTGCAAGACGTCGGACGGAGTCATCATGACATAGAACTGACCTGAATGAAGAGATCAAGATGGCTGCTTAGCACACCAGCACCCAGAGTAGCTTAAAGGCAATCTGTCAATTAGCTTAATGAGGTCCTTCTCAATTGAACTGCTGTGATGTAACAATCCTTTCTGTGCCAAGCAAATAATCCAGATGAATGACTCACTTCCTGCCTGTGTGGCCGCCTGGTCTGTCTGTATGGAGAGAGCTGTCCCGTCACTCACGGCCGCTGCAGGGAAGTAGGTGAAGCGAGTCTCACCCCCTGCTGACTCCGCAGCGGGACTGCCACCGTTGCTGAAGGTGTTCTGGGCCACGGCCTTGAATGAAATCAAGGAAACATAATTATAAACAACAGGCTCACATTTAAGTAGTGAGAAAGGACAGAGGCGCAGCCACAATATGGACGTGCACATACAGGCATGCGAGCGGGAATCCGGCCAGCGCTAGACACACGGACACCCAGACGCTCTCACCTGGGCGGCTGCCTGAGGGTTTCCAGGAAAAGCGGCAGTGGAGACCACACTGATTGTCCCACCTCCCTCCCCTCCGGCTTCTAACTGCTCGTTTGTTACCTGGACAACTCGATACGTCACCTGGAAAGGGGAAGGGCCAAAATAGTACAGCAGGTTCCGTGCATAAAAATGTCTGCGGCTACAGAACAAATACAAACACACACGTGTACAAACGCACGCACACACAGGTTTGTAATCATATCTTTGTGGGGACTCTCCATTCATTTCTATGGGGAAACCTCTAATACCAACATGACGACCTTAACCCCCACCCAGCCCTAATCTTACCCATAAACAACCAAACAAAACACAAGACTTTTAGCATTTTTATTTTTTTGATTGCATTCACAGATCTTTGTGGGGACCCGAAAAATGGTCCCCACAACATCAAAAAACAGGTTTTTATTACATTGTGGGGAAATTTAGTCCCCACAAAGTAATATAACCCTAATCCACACACACATACAGGGTAGAGAGAGCATCACTCAGAAACCTAAAGCTGAGTGCATCTCTAAACACATGATTCCCTGTACAAATATTCTCAAAGAGCCTACAGTTCCCTTCTTCACATGCTCCATTAATTATATTTATAATCCATAAACAAACTCCAGGATCATATCATCCACAAATATGTCACCCCCCCCCCCCAGACACATTTCTCATGCAAACTCAATGAAACAGCTGGACGACTTGGAATGGATAAAACACACAAAGAAACGCCAGACTAAATGTAATGCATCACTGATCTCACCTGCCTCTACATGCATTTCATCCGCACCCGAGTTTCAAATGTCAAATTAAGTAAGGTGTACCTCAGAAATACTGTAAAAACGAGACAGTGCCTGCAGTTGGGAATAAGTGAATCATCTTACCTCTCTGTACGCTCGCCTAAGCAGTTCTGACTGCAGCACTTGGTACTGAATTCTGACTAAAAATAATCATTGTCATATTCGGCTGCCTTTGAAGTTGAAGTAAAATTTTTCATTTCATACTTTTAAAGCTTGTTATGGTAAGCCTTCAGATTATACCGGATATTACAAATTATATAACTAAGCTGTTACAACCTTACTGATGTAAAAAATAATAATAATAACATTTAAAAAGACTTAAAAGATCTACTGATACTTGATCTTTTCAGTAAAAGGTCCCCACGAAGACATGACTTGAAACAATAGAAGGATGATCTTTCCCTACAAAGATTCCCCTGCTCTGACCTCTAGGTCTCTGATGTGCAGATTTGGGTCGTTGTCTTAAGATTAAAAAAATAATAATAATTTCATTTAGCCTTAGGTATCTTATACACATTAATCTTTTCCTGTTTGTCTATGATGTATCTCTAGTTCTGATTGTTTGCTTATTCTTGCCTATTTATTAAGTAGTACTGTAATTTTCATTTGTCTTTTGACAGCTGTGTTGTGACCTTTTGTTTAAACAAAAATGTTGCTAACTCCATTCCACATTTGACATGACGACCTATGGCAAAGGCGCCCATTAGCGCCGTCTCAATACTTTCACGTCATACGATTTAATCTTTAAGCACAGCATAGTTAATAAATTCGGTGCCAGTTAATGAGGCTGCAGCCTGATCACCTGTACAACTTACCTGTCCGCCGCTGTTCTCTGTGCGGAACTGATACTGGACATTATGATCCGAAAACGCGGCAGCCTGCTGGACCGTTTCTATGGTAACAGCTCCCTGCTGCACAGTCTCTATGGTAACGGAATCTTGCTCCTCCCCACCTAGACTTTCTTCTGAGACACAGAGAAGCAGAGGTTTGGACCCTAACCATATCAACACCATATGGCCAACAGCAGGCGGAAAGTCTCTAACACACCTCACAGCAACTTCCGGGAAAACGACGGGGTATTTGAAGCGATTAGCAGACAGTGCGTTATGTGAAACAAACTCAGTCGCAGGTGTCAGCCTCCAGAAATATCCCACCTTGTTTAGCTGCACTGAAACTTCAAGCTACGACTGCATTTTAAAAACAATCCGATTAATTATAAGTACAGTAAATCGGGAAGCAATATGGCTATTTTCCCCTGGCAGCTGGATCCAAGGCATTCAGTGTCCTTAAACGAATGGGTAGTACAGATAGCGATCATAAATCCGACTAATGTCGCGGAAAACGTGCGCACATCTGGATGCTACGCCATCGTGGCATGCAGACGTGACAAATATCTATCAGCTTTCACTCTCCGAAATGACTACCGAAACGTAGTCTTAACCCTAGCCCTTCTCCGGCATGCACGGACTTTGACCACATCCGGGTCGACAAGACAGCGCTTTCCAGGTACAATGCCGGCGTTATAATATCCGCCCACCCCACCACCACCCCAGCTCATCTCTAGATTGAGCTCCTACATTTTAAATCATGCACACATAATAACATGGAAATCGGCAAATCCGAAGAAGCCCACCTTCCTGTAGTTGTACAACCTCCTCGCTTTCTTGGTTCTCGTGACTAGAAGAGAATAAGAATTCGTTTTTCTTTAACTCAATTAATTTTTGACATTAAATTTATGAAAACGGAAAGAAATATTTAAAAGGTAATCTAATCATTCAAGTATCATATATTTGATAATAGTGACGTGCACTGCGAAAGCTGAAGAGTCCCTGTGCAGCGAGCGTTATCCTGCAGGCACCAGGGCTGCAGTCTTCAAACTTCATGCCCCAAAGGGGCCTCTAAAGTCCCCCTTGTCAAATCACTAAACCTAAACGGCGACAATGTAACCGTCCCGTTTATATAATTTTTATTAATATTTCTAACATGTACTAAAAACTGTATACATGTCATTTTAAAATTAAGTCTATTTAGATAAAATTCCTAATTAAGTAGCAACATAGCAACATACTTATGCTAATAAAACCTCAGTAATAAATTTTAAAATCTTGGAAAAAATAAGTTTGTTTAATTCATAAATTATAAACTATTTAAATAAAATGCTAAAGTTGGAATTTCGAAAAAAAAAAATCTGATGTCTAACTTTATGTTGTACAAGTCAGAATAGCTTTTTGGTAGCTTAACCTAATCGCAAAACAGCTAAAATCTCACAACATCCCGTTTATACAAATCGAGAGACATCTAGGTGTGTTTGCTAAGACACCGACACATACTGTGGCAAATCACTGCAAACTGCAAAAATCCTCATCAATTTTAGCCTTCAAATGTTACTTAAACTTGCAAAACAGGCCCTGCTAAGAACATGGAGGCCGAGCCACGGAAGCCATTTAAGCGAGAGTGGCGAAACGGGCCGCCGCTTACCTCGGTACTGTGTCCAAAGTCTGATCGAGCATATCCATGAGGTCTGAAATTCAAAGTGATATATTCAGGGACAGTAATAGATGGAGATGGAAGTGCTGATCACGGGGACAAACACACGGGTCATGTGAGAAAGACAGTCCTGGACACGTGAGATATATGCGAGTAGTTAAAATGGAGACCGCGGCTCGCCGGGAGCTTGTGCTCTTTGTCCGCGTTACACTCGGCTTCCTGTCTCTCCCTCTCTCTCTCTTATCGCGGCGCCGGTTCCCGATGTACACCCGGCTCGACCGGCAAATGTGGACTTAGGACAAGCGATTCGTTTAATTTCCCCTTCTTTAAAATGTCGAGGTTTTATTCTATCGATTTTCGCGTCGAGGCGGCAAATGATTCGGGCGAACGGATCCGCGAGCCTGCGGCGGGTTTCGGTGCAAAACTTTGCTTGTGACAAAATATGGAGTGGAGTCGGTCGTGCTGCTTGCATAACAGCGAAGGCGAGTGTTTAAGGCTCGGTCGCTTTTTCCCGGTTCGAAC
This sequence comes from Isichthys henryi, assembly GCA_026776945.1. Taxonomy (NCBI): domain Eukaryota; kingdom Metazoa; phylum Chordata; class Actinopteri; order Osteoglossiformes; family Mormyridae; genus Isichthys; species Isichthys henryi. Next base: position 8,409,708 of record JAODJX010000049.1, on the reverse strand, counting down.
AGCAATGGGGAAGTGAAGATCGTTTGTCTGCGTCAGTTTCGACATTTTGTCTGTAAAAATTCAACTGGCGTCTGCTTGGATTCACATAAGCAGCTGGAATTTTAATGAACTACCCAGCTTTTTTTTTCGTGGGAGGTCGAAACCCCGTTTTTTTTCGTTCTCGCGACCGATGGCGAAAACGTCCATTTGTTTGTATTAAAAAAAACTAATATACATGTAGTAAAACGTATTAGAAATTCTCATAATACCATTGCCTCCGGAACTTTAAAGCTGTTTTCCCCAAAATTTGTGAATTTCGCTTATCTTTTAGGAAAATAAGGTATCACGTTCGGCTTACGCTGCGTGGGTATTGTGTGGTGACTACAATTCCATTGTCCGATGGCGGGATGTTTATTTTATAAACTGCACATCACCACTGAGAAAATAAATCTGAGCAGTGATTATAATCAATAACGTGAGTGTCATTTGTCACCGCGAAGCACAGCTTTACGTCTCAGAGTAAATCGTAGGAGCCGAGCTACTATAAACTGATACCGTGAGTTAAAGCAGAACATTGTGCACAATAATGGCATATGCGTGGCTCTCAGCTGACACGCGGGATCGAATCCGCGTGCCTCTCAGCTGACCGCTGGGATCCAATCCGGGTTTTTGGGTAGACCACATGACAAAGTCACGTGTTCGACGAAATAAACAAGTCCTGTTTGTCGTTCCTGTGTACTGGGAGATTACTTGTACACATCGTCCACGAACTTATTAATGTATAATTTGGTTTTAAATTCTATCGCTTCCAATGAGAGTCTATTATTTGGTACAAGTGAATTTTGCAAACGGCATGCAGTACACTTGCAGGCAAACATTTGTAATATTAGAGGACTCGGATAATACACTTTGAGCTACGACCGGATTTGTAAACTCTACATTACAATTAAAAGGATGTGGATTTCACTTAAGCATTGAGTTATTGCTCTATGTTGATTGGTCAGTTTCCTATAATCATGCTTGTGTAACTAATGTTAATGTGACACAGCTGGATGAACATTTCAATCAAGGAAACAAACCAGTCAAAGCGCAACAAGAACTGATCTATTTAACCAAGCACAGGAGCCTTTCGGTTTTTAAAAGTAGTTTGTAAAACTTCATAGTGTTCCCCTGCCATGAATTATCTGGCCAACCCTATAATATTGGTATACTGGGGTGCTTTAAATCCAATAGTTATCTGGCAAAGCAAGAAATACTGCCTCATGATACAAGCCCCTGGAGGAAATTACCTGATATGTGTTTGTATCTGTGAGGCAATCAGATGGGCCCCACAGATGAAAAATACTTATACAAAAATTGAAATGCTTCCATCACATGTGTCATAAGAGTAGGAGGAATGTTGTTCTTAGTGGTTCTTACTAGTGAATGTTGTTGTCGAGTGCATGAGTGCAGCTTTGTGGTTGCCAGGGGTGTTCCCGCCCCCTCTGCACTCTGCTGCTGCATCGTGGCTCTTTGTGTGAAAGTGTCAGCTTCAGCAGGTTGCTTTGACCACAGCAGGACTGCAAACCTCTGCACATCCACAGTTCCAGAAGGTCACACAAAAATACTAACCATGTCTGCTCTGCTCCCCCAGCCCAAAGCCCATTACATGCCGCCCCCCCCCCCCCAGGGGCAAGTCCTAGTCCATTTGTTCTGGGGCAATTGTTTTAAAGGATTTTGCCACCATCGACAGAAAAGTAGAGTGGATAACTCTTTGGAGTTCAGCTCCAGGAGGACCCCTCCACTTTCTCTCTCAGTCCGGCCTCGCAGCATCTCCCCTGTCCAGAACTTCTTACTGCTGGCTGTTCGGCAACTTTTCTCTGGACAACTGAGGTAGGAACTTGTGGGTGGCTTCAGTCATGGGAGAATCACATGTAATGTGGCTGAAAACCAGGGAAATGGTGACTGGCCAGAAATTCAAGTTTTATTACAAATAAAGAATAAAAGTTTTTAATACTGTGATCTGCTGCCTTGTCCTGAGTGTAACTGGCACCTTTGAGTGACAGGCAGTTAGAATATCGGCTACAAAACATTATGGGCAAACAGTGATTTTTTTTAAATGGAACATTGCAGTTAAACAATACAATATATATATATATAAAGAATTTGTAATCAAATTCTATTTCTTCTGTAACAATAAATAATTTGTCCTCTAGATCCACGATATGTTCCCTAACATAATTTGGTTTTTAGGCAAATTGTTTAGTATAATAGTATTACTGTGTGATTTTAAATTAGAGACCTCCAAACAGTCCACATTTTTGCTCCCTCCCAACTCCCAACAATCTTGTACCAGATGCTCACTGTTCTTGATTGTTTAGTTTCATTCTTGATTGTCTAGGAGTCCCTGAGGACAAGGTGGAGAAAAAAATAAAAATAAACAAATGTTAATTTCCCTGCAGCAACAGAGCCCAGAATGCAGTAACTGATCATAGCAGTAGTGCTGATCAGTGACTATAGTGATAACAGCGACTGCACTATTGTACAGTAATGCACTGCGTCATTCTGCTGCTAAAAGGCTACTGTGAAAAGCAACAGTTTTTATAGCAGCTGGTCTGTGCAACAAACTCTTACATGATGGCTCCGTTGCACTGTAATGATGGGGGCTGCGTGTCCCTCAGTGTGTTTTAAAACTTCTCAGGATGTACAGCTTCATGGGAGGGGGCCTCTTCTGTGCCATTGTGGCAAACATCTTGCTGGTGGTGTCCACCGCCACCGACTACTGGATGCAGTACCGACTTTCGGGGAGCTTCGCCCACCAGGGCCTGTGGAGATACTGCATGTCTGGCAAGTGCTACATGCAGGCAGACAGCATTGGTGAGTCAGTGTGTGGTTGCATCTCTGACTCCCTGCAGTCACTCTGGAATTAAGGGAGATACAATACTCGGGTCACCATGATGGGTAGGATCACTGCACTCTGTCAGTCACTGGCTGGTATACCGCTCCCTGCTGGTTATCTAAGGTTACACCATATGTTGACTGACACTTCCAGGGGGGTGGATTGGCAACAAAAAGCAGCTCGGGAATTGGCCACGAACTCGAGGGGTGGGTCCCCCTGGCTATATTTTGTCACAATTGGGGTGGGGGGCAGTTGCCTTTAGTATATTTTTCCAGTCGGAAGAAAGTCTGTCCCTTGATAAGACCTGCCCACCAGGAAAATTTCTCAGCTTCCCGACGGCCAGTTCCCTCCAGCCCCCCTCTGTGGACCCCAGTCTTTATTAACTCCTTAGTATCAGCAGTTTTTTTCCTAGACTTGTTCCCTTTGACACAAACCTATCACTAATCAGATTGTAGAGGAGGTGGGTCCAAGCAACTAGAGGAGGTGTGGCCAAGACATCTGATTGGTTGGTCTCGTCTCCTCTACAATCTGATTGGTTATCTCTTTGAATCAATAATTTTTCATTCTGCCCTCAGAACATTTTTGTGCAAGTAAAACTCCTACCAGTGGTTCAGTACACAACAGACAGTTTAACTGGAAAACCTCGGAAGAGGAACTGACATGTGGTCCATCCCCAGCTTACTGGAACGCCACACGAGCCTTCATGATTCTCTCTGCCATGTCCTGCTTCGCTGGCATCATCGCTGGCATCCTCTCCTTTGCCCACTTCTCAGCCTTTGAAAGGTTCAACCGCTCCTTCGCTGCTGGCATCATGTTTTTCATCTCCGGTGAGTCCCAGGACATGCAGATTCCACAGCTCCCATAATGAGCTTCCCCACATGTCATATTGCCCACAATTTCGTTTATTTTTCTCCACTACTCTTTCCAACACAGGTGTGATTGATATAATATGCTGTAATGGTATTTATAATTCGTAATCGCAGGAAATCGATTTTCCTTGAAAGACTATTTACCTGTCATAACATGAAAAGCAGCATTATTTCCCGATTTACCTGTAATGACCTACCAGTCTTCCTACTTTGTGCAGTTTGCATGCACTAACCTGTGTTTCTTCCAGATACTCTTGTTTCCCTCCATAGCCCAAAAACATGAGGTTAAGTGAACTGGCATCTCTAAAAACATAGTGTGTTTTGGTGTGTGTGGCCCCTAATGGACTGCCAGGGTGTCCCCTGTAATGTACACTGTGTCTCCCATGACAGTCTACAGGCTCTCCACAAGCTGTAATGGATTAGTGGATGGATAGACGGATGGCACAACCTACAGTGTATCTGCTAATGTTCAAGCCAAACCTTAATGCAGTTTGTGCATTAAAAGCATTCGAGGCAAACTCGGCAGTGACAAAAATAGATATTCTTAGCTTTCTCTGCGTGACCTGCTTCAAACCCATTTCCTCAGCTCTCTTTGTCCTTCTGGCTATGGCCATCTACACTGGAGTCACCGTCAACTTCCTGGGCAGGCGCTTTGGTGACTGGCGGTTTTCATGGTCCTACATCCTTGGCTGGGTGGCCTTACTTATGACGTTTTTTGCAGGCAAGTTCCTCACATTGAGCTGCACCGTTTGCACTTTCTGAAAATCCCCATCCAGCATTTCCACCCAACGAATTTCTGTTGCAGGAATATTCTATATGTGCGCATACAGGATGCACGAGTGCAGAAGGGTGACTGGATCTCGCTAAAACTGGGGTTTTAAACGAGTAAACGGCAAAAGAGGAGAGTCACATCCAGACTGAAGAGGTAGAATATAAAGTCATTTGGGATCAGCACAGTGTGAGCAACACTGTAATGGAGGGTTTGGGTTTCTTATGCGCCTAGTTTGTGGACCCTCTCAATCATGTGGACAACAGCAGATTTTGTATATTACAATTCTGTTTACCTATTTATAAATGAGGTTGATCTATGCTGTTAGAATCACATTCACTGAATGATCAATAAAGTTTGTTACAACCTGGATGACTAATTATTGCCTTCAATTCCACTGATACGTAAAATTAGTATGTAAACGTTCTTCGCAAAAGAGCCAAATATGCTGACTAAGGACTGTAGCCTGAGATACCAAATCCTCTTCCTTATGGTTGGAAGCATATGTAAATTTCTGTGCAGCCATTCGCAATGCTCAGTTACAGTGTTCAGGGAAGATAACTGTTAATATAATGCATCATACAGCCTTTTATCCATCCGCCTTTTAACTGCTAATCCTGGTGTCTGATCTTCATACAAATTTAGTATAACACAAAGAACAACCTGAGTAAATATAACACAATTTTTAAACGATCATTTCATTTATTGAAGGAAAATAATTCATCAGCACCTGTATCACCCATGTGACGACCCCCCCCCCAATGTTCCAGCTGAAATTACGCCCTTGCTGACAGCCCTGTTGAATCTACGCGTCACTGAAACAGAATCATTCCAACAACATAGAGTTGGATAAGAGGTCTCAACCAACAGCACACCATGCTGCGATCAAAAGAACTTCCTGAAGACCTGAGAAAGATTGTTATTGAAATATATCAGTCAAGAAAGTTATAAAAAAGCACTTTGTCACAGCACCCATCCATCCAACCATTATCTTCTGCTGTATCCGGGGTCGGGTCGCGGGGGCAGCAGTCTCAGCAGGGAGGCCCAGGCCTCCCTCTCCCCGGCCACTTCGT
>JAODJX010000049.1:8371032-8384260 GCA_026776945.1 Isichthys henryi | reverse complement strand
CACGAGGCAGGGAACAACCCTGGATGGGGGGCCAGCCCATCGCAGGGCACACTCACACACCATACACTCACTCATACCTACGGGCAATTTAGTAACTCCAGCATGTTAGCCTCAGCATGTTTTTGGACTGTGGGGGGAAACCGGAGCACTACAATATATATAAAAACTCACGATTGATTTAGGCGTACAAAGACTTTAAAAGCACTCGTTAATGCTTTAATATGAATATTTCAATCGTAGATTATTATATGGCATAAATGTAATATTTCAATTCACTTTTATCTAGCTTGCTGTAACTTCAGTACAAAATAATTTTAAAATGTCGCATTTAAGCTCATATGGTACGTTTAATAAACTTCTTAAATAAGTGGATCCATTTTATAAGCTTTTTCTAATTGCGAATACATTACACTGGTGCCAGGAACACTACCCAGGGATTTAAATGTCACACCCCCTTGCTTTTGCAGAAATGTTACAAAGTGTATTATTCGGTCATAAGCCTGATGCACATCTGCCGTCCAATTAGCGACGCCCCGAAGAGGTAACGATGTGAGGATGCGGAAATCTGTACATTTTTCAGCCTTGCATAAAAAGAAGCACCATCACAGACTGTGGAGCTCGCTACTTTAACCTAAGACCAGTCAAATTTAACCAGTCAAAGAAGGTTTTTCATTTGTCCAATGCAACTCCTTTGCATCAGCGTATGCGTAGACCGCTGCCTTTGTAACGTGCGGATCCCAGCAGTACCTCGTGCAGCCCGGCATCTCGCAAATGCCGAGCCAGAGGGGCAGTAGGGTCTGACAGGCATTTCCTGACTTCTCTCCGCTTCCTTTGGTTTTCCCAGCAGAGGCCCCAGTCGTCGCAGTGCTAGATGCATTGCTGCCTTTCAGTTGCACGGTGTTTTAATTGATTTTTTTTTTTTAAAACGCAGTGGGTTTTAACACATCCTTTGAAAATTCTTTCACAGCTACGGCGCACTTGGCTCTGTTTGGAGGGAAAAAACTAGAGCACAAAAAAAAACGAGCGTACGCCTCTCGTATCGGGAAAAATGTCTGATGACAATTGTTTTCGTTTCTAGCCTGCCGAGGAACTTGTTTCACGGTCCTCGCGGAGCGTTGCATGCGAGCTCGCCGCAGATGCAGCCTCATACCAGTCAAGTTAAACAAGGCTTGGCTCGAGAAACATTTGACGCTTTTTAAATTCACAGAGCAATTGGCCATTCACATGCGGAGAGGCATGAGGGTGAAAGGGAATTTAACTGTATGGTGGATACGGAATCCGAATACAGGGATTACCTTCAGTGAGTTATTTATGCATGAAGGATCATACTGTAGAATTTCTGGACTGCGTAAATGCAAGATGCCCTCCATTAAAGACCATCAAGAATAAAAATTTGATTGCGGCAGCAAGCAGCACTGTGTTTAAACATGGTGGATTAAAGTGTCGCCAAAGGTTCTATGGTTTAATTTTGGGACTTGCACTTTTTCCTAGAGCAAAACTGGCTCTGTCGAAATGTCCAGGTGCATGATGGGTAAAATGAAGGATTTCAACATTTACACTTCAGTTAAGCAAATAACAGTTTATTGTTTACTCATTGGCCAGATTTTTCTAGAGAGAGCTTATGAGTAAAGTATTAGAATCTATTTACAAAGTGTGTCGGCTTTCTAAAACTTCAGCTTGACCATGTTTCCACCAGCTTTGGTTGAGTTTTGATTTCGTCACGCTGAAGTGAATCAGAAATAGAAGAGTGGATATGCGCGAGTAAATGAACACGAACCGAGTGCCTTGATAAGAATGGCTATTGTTGTTCCCTTCTGTATCAGTACATTTGTTTATTCAGTTAAAGTGCAAGTGTACTCTATAACAGTACAGGTATATTATAAAACAGAAGTAGCCTATATTCCGTTTTGTCTGCTGCCTTAACGCTTTAAAAACATTCCCAGAGAAACCCCGTTCTTTACAGTAATCGACAGGGCTGTAATGCTAGGAAGTTGCATAAACTAACATTTTGATCGCTGAAAATGTTTTTGTATGTATTTGTGTTGCTTTAACAGTAGAAGATAAGTACTTAAGTGATCGCTCTTCGAAGGAGGAGGTCCACGTAGTAAGTTGTATAGTAGTCCCCGACTTGACGTATTTAATTCATATTCCAAAGACTAGAGTTTCGTTTCATCCTGGCTGCACTGCAGATGGTGACGTGACACAACACACACTCAGGTGACCGTCTCATGAATGATGCAGCTTGTGTGTGTGTGCGCGCGCGCGTCTGTGTATGTGCTTTCCTGGTCCTTTGTTTTGTTGTTCCAGGGGAATTAAAGTTTCAGTTCCAGCCCCATCCGCGTATGCTTGAAAAAAAAAATAGATGATGGAGTTATAAATAATAATAATAATGAAACAATCCAGAGTTTCTCCGGGTTAAGGGCTGGAATGCTCAGTATCTCGTAGAAGATAATGGTGCTGGACGCCTGCCAGTGGATTGTCGCTGTCTCTCCCCCCCCCTTTTTTTTTTGCTTGCACAGAGCAGCAACCTCGGGCTATTGCAGCGGTGGATAACTGTTCCATATTTGGCTTACACATTCACACACGCACTCACGCACGCACGCATACACAGAAAGGAGGGGGCAGAGTGCAAGAGAGCTATTAGCTTAACTGCTGCAGACATCATTCTGATAGTACGGGGAGACGATCAGTACAGGAAAGAGTGCTGGCAACGAGGAAAAGGACTGCCTTCCCAGAGCATTGCACCGTACAGTAAGTCGTGTTATACCCAGTGTTATTTACTCTGTCCTTTCTGAAGCGCGGCCACTTTTCTCACCGAGCACATGTACGGATGATGGCTGTAAGTGTGCAGGGATCGCCGTAACTGTTTATTGCAGCTGTTTTTCATATTATTGTTATTAGTAGTAGTTTTTAGAAAACAAGAAGGATCGCACGGCGATCGGAGCACGGATCTCGTCGCCGGACTGTCAAGCACAGTAGTACGGCTGCGTCGTTTCGCGGTCGTAAGGTTGTACTATGAACCGAGGTGCCAAAGTAGCGAGCTGGCGTTTCGGGGAATTAGAGCCGGCCGAGGAGCGCACACGACCAGCCGTGGCGTACAGCGATCTCGCAGTAAAACTGCGCCACTTTACCTTCCCCCGGTTTCACATTGCACTACTGACAGCACTTTCTCGCAAGCCCAATTCCGTAGTACGGGGCTGCGCTCTACTATGGCTACTATCGTTACTATAAAATGGCTCACCTTGTGCTCGGGGCTGGACGCGTCCTCACTGTCGCAGTTTGAGTAATATTTCACGCCATGGAGGAATGCCTGACAGTTCACTAGAAGACATTTAACTTACTACGTTCCGTAAATATCCGAGCACACGTATTACCAACAGTTTCTTTTATTGCGCGATGAATGCATAAAATATGGACATTGCATTTGAAACCATCTAAAAACATATCTGATTCCCGGATCTTTATACCCAGCGTAAAAGGTGGATAGTTTTACGTTTGCAAATGAGTTGCACTATTACATTGAAGCTGAAGTATCCGATGACAGCTCCTCTGTACAGCTGGCGGTTGGACTCCAAGGTGTCTCACAGCCCAGCTCCGGTTATATAATGGGCTACTGGGGATCCCGGTGATTACAGATTTTTTTTTTTTTACTTTGTTTACAGTCGAGAGACGCGAACCACGTTGAAAGGTCTTCCAAAGTACGGTCGATCTGTTGAACAGAGATGATTACATAAAAAGTTGTTAAAGACGCTCAGTACTCGCATGTAGTCGAATTTGTTTCTGGATTGAATTATTGATTAAAAATGGACCCACTCACAGCACAATATTATAAGTAACTATTGGCTACAGTCTTGAATGTTCTTTTACGAGTTGTCATCCTGTTAGGCAAGTTTTAGGTGCCATAAGATTTTGGGTTTTCAACTGCGGAATTTGATTATAGCAGATTATAATGACATAATTAATACATGGTATAGGTGGTACAAACGCAATATTTTGTAGTGTTAACGGTTTCAATACAAGCCCAAGCTGTAGTGCTATAGGTAGAAAAAGATTTAAGCACAAAACGGGACTAACGTCAGGTATTTGCGCTGATGGCTATTTATAGCCTGTCATTACAATTAATGATTGTTATTTATTAGGCTTGATAATTTGTTGGGAGACGCTGACAGGGTTGTCACATTGATTAACGGATTAATTTGACCGGCCCTTGGATGAAACAAGAAATGACTTATAAAAATATATTAATTGTCCCAATGAATTGTTATGATGTTTAGGCCTATATTATAGTATCACTGATAACAATGATTTCTGTTGTTTGAGTTGAGTGAATTTATAATACTGCAACAGTGAGTATTATAGATCTTTTAAAATGGTATTGAGTGATTAAGTGATCATTGAATGGAATAAATTAATAAATTACTATATTGTCACATTGTCATAATCAGTCTTAAGATTAAATTTTTTCACAACATTTTTTTGTGATTTACCTCTAAAAAATATTTTTTAAAAAAACGTTGCTTTAGCTGTTCGATTAAGCCGTTGATAAATGTTTATCGCCCATGTTAAATAAATGATTTGTTATATAACGAGCTGCTGTTCCTGAAAAGAACGAAGGAAAACAAAAACAACTGGCCCATTTCCAGTACGTTAATGACATTTTTACGTTATCAGTGTAATATATAAGTAGCTAGTACATTGCCTTAATTGGTATATCAGCCGTATTGCCGGGTCAGCCTGCGTCCGATTGTCTGCACGCACTTCGGCGGGGGCCGCCTTTGCCGGCCTGTCACATCTAAACACGTCCTCGGTCCTTTATCAACTATGAATGGAATAAACTTCCAAGATCCTCTGCGTCTTTTGATTGCTTAATAACGGGTGGGGGCGCATGGAAAGTTAGTCATGCTTTAATTATATTCGGAGCTGCGCAGTCGGACGCCGTAGTGCACAAATCGTCTTCAGCTTCGGAGTGCTTCTGTGTATAGACTGCTGGTTTGGGATGCCTGACAACGTCATCGAGATTATGTTTTAAATTGTGCGTATGTGTTTTTTTAATCCTCATGCTGCATTTATTTGTTATTGACCAGATTTGAGCCGTTACCCCTCACACCGCAAAACTTGATTAACTTGATTTAGGCTGATCAGCATTTACGCTGCAAGACATAGGGTGACCTATTAATTTATTAATTATTGTTTAGTGCTATCGCGCTAAACTAGCAGCACACTGGTGCAAAGTGGAACATTTTCATAAGCAGTGGAGTCAGCCGGCACTCTTGCCATTGTTTCCTATGTCTGACTTTCAAAAACAGCAAAAGCGTATGGTGTCAGCTTGCCAGGTAGGCGGCTCGTCCTTTCTCGCTTGGCTGAGAGCGCAGCGGCGCACCCTCAGCTGGAGGATGGAGCGCGTGCATTCCAGCTCCGTCACAGGAGACATTCCCAGCCCCGCCCACTGGGGGGGTTCGTCTCGTGCAGAGCTGTGTGTGTGTATCAAGTCGAGTAGGTTTAGTTGTCATTTCAGCTATATACACATTATACAGTGTATGTGTGTGTGTCTGTGAGAGAGAGAGGGAGAGAGAGAGAGGCTTCTGCCCAACTGAACTCAATGAATATTGTTCTTATGTTTTTAATTTTCTATTCTGAAAGCAAGTTCCCTGTGGCCCAGGAAATTTACCCCGGTACATCGGATACACAGCGTGATCAGCAGGGCTGGTCGTTTTGTTCCGCTGCCTTTGATCGTTATATTACTACAGAATATATTATTACAGAATGGCGCTACTTTTGGGCTTTATGGCGTTTTACTTATGTCCTACCTGTCTGATATTCTGCTCATTATTAATGTCTCTGAGACAGATCAGAACCAGTACAATGAAAGGTGACCCAGGGGCGCTGGCCCGGGCCCTCAGGGCTCCGCCAGTTTGCGTGCAGGTCGGGAGGGACACTGTGGCGCCCTGCTAAGCTGTTCCTTGATGGCAGGGCATATTTCTCATGAAACAAGCTGAAGGGCATCACGTTAGCTCCGTTCTGCGGTTTTGCACATAAGCAGCAGAGCTGTGTTTCAGGTGCAACAGAGGCCTCGACCAGCTCACCTTTGGCTCAGTGTCACTGCCCTGGGACCACCAGAGCTGGCTCCTTAATTAGCTACCGAGAGTGGATCAGGCCACGTTGTCCGGCTGGGTGACTGGAAAACTGTTGTCCCAAACCACACAAACTCCACACTGAACTTCGTGGGTGGCTCATAAATGTGATTGAAACCAGTTAGATGGCAACAAAGGCAGGGCTTTACTCTTTCAGTGGTGGGACGGGCCAATTGGAAGGCCTGCATCTCTGCATCAGACTCAGGGCTGTGTTTACCTGTGAAGGTGCATGCTTCCCGTTTTGGCTGCGTTGTGGACCCAGGTGACTCCGCCCCGAAGCCCCTGACGCTGTGATTGGATTGATTTTCAGCCTGATTTTCAGTGACTGTGTCGGCTCAGTGTTTTTCCATTCAGAAAAAAAGCACTACGGTGTTAGTAGACTGTGACCTGCCACTGATTGGAATGGAAACCCTGTGATTCCCATCAGGCGGTGCTCCGCGTGAGTGAATTATTAAAACCGCCACGAGGCATGTCACCCTTTGAAACACCAGGACTTTTTTTGTAATCTAATCGTGCCGGCAGCGTCTAAATCGTAAGACATGTGCTCTCACCCCCTCCCGACAGCCCCGAGGGGGGTCTGGTTTCGTGTTCGGTGGCCTTCCAGGCAATGCCTGAATCGGGTATGAAAACACAAGCCGTGTTTACCTAGTACACACAATGCCTGGGGATCGACACTCCGTAGGCACAGCGCGGGGGGGCCTTACCAGCCCGCGGTGGGTCCCTGGATCATTTATAATCAGACCTTTTGGCCGGTGTCAGTGAGTTGGGAGGTGGAAGGTGTATCGCAGCCCATTTCCAGGTCCTGTAAGGATTCAGACTGGGGGAGGGGGGTTTAGATGAGATTTACCCCAAACACACAGACACAGAAAGACAAAGGGGGCACCCAGGCATGGAAAAGGGTCACTGCCGAGGTTACAGAACAGGGTCTGGGCCTTAAAAAAATGCCCTAGGGGTGAGGCTTTGGCACATGACCTTGCCACCCCCTCCCTCGTATTCCACTCCCTTTCCCGTCACCTTAAGTTGCCTTGGGCAACATTCCTGTGATTCAGGGCCTGCGTACGCGCTGAGGTTAAACAGTAACACATGCTGGGGGTGACAGGTTCATGCCTAGGAAAAGGGGGGGGGGGGCCGGGCTGCGACTAGACTAGCTGTGGAGAGGGGGAAATGACATCAGCAGACGTGCACGTCCTGCCTTTGGTGGAGCTCGGCACGGGCATCCACCTGCGTGCTCTGGGAGGACAGGCGCGTGCAGGGAGAGGAATTCAATAACAGGAAAAAGCACGGACACAAACAGTCCCAAAATGGCAAAGAAAAACCCACCCAGTCCATGTTATTCTTGGCGCATTAAACGGCCTCCATTATTCATCCCTGGCCGTTCCGTGAGCTGCACGCAGATGGGATTGGTGGGCGTCGGCGAGGGGGCCACCTGGGCTACGAGTGCCCTCATTATGCCGACGTATGGGCGCTGTTATTGGGCGCGGCACTCCACTTCCAGCTTGCCATCGGGGGCGCCCCAGAAGCCGAGTGGCACTCAGGTCCATTCACACATGCCGATGACAGGCGACCCATTTGGTGTGTACTTTATGTAAGGCAGCAGTGTTTCTTGAGTGGGGGGCATGTTTAATGTGGGTACAAACCAGGAATGTGAAAAGTTTTATTTTTTGAATTTTAGGTTTTGCCTGTGGTGAAAAGGTCATCGGTTCAAATCCCAGAGTCGGCAGAGTGATTTTATGGTCAGGGTCCTTGAGCAAGGCCCTTAACTTCAATTGCTGCAGAAACTGGCTGACCATACATTAACAAAACGTATGCCATGTTCATAAAAGCATCTGCTAAATAAAATGTAAAAAAGTTTAGATGATTTCTGACCCTCCAGAGGCCTTACCCTTTTCAGCCCACCCACCTTGTCACACACTCCCTTCCTATTGATCTAAAGATCTAAGAAAAATAAAGCTTCCTGGTGGAAATTTCTTTCATATGTAGAAGGAACTGGATGCCTGCTATAGGAAAAGTCCCTGCCGACGTCATCGTCAAACCAAATGAGCAGGTTCTGGCCAGAGGCCCTAATGCTGTAGGACATTATGCAGGCCAGCCCCCTGCTCTTACTTTGCTGATCTTACTGATACGCCCAGGAGTGAGAACCTCTTTTCCTCCTATCAGGCCGAGGGCTTCACTCGTCCCATTTTATTTGTGGGGTCTGGTGATAGTTTGTGGTTTTATCACCACAGAGTTGGGATGTGTCTGTACCCACACGTGTTATGGTTCGTTCAGCGCCCCCAGGTGGTGAGTCTGACGTCTCTCACTTCTGGGACCTCCAGCCTCATCTGATGCTACTTCCTTCAACATTGGGCTTGAGTGACTGTGGAGATGCCCGGACTGAATGGTGAGGTTGAGCTTTGGGTTGGTTGGCCGTGTGTGGTAGCTCATGGGACAGTGTTTGTGTTTAGTCATAGATCTCCACACACTGCGCCAGTGCCTGTTTCAACCAGAGTTTGCTGTTCGAAAGGACACTGAAGAATGCAGTGCTGGTGGTCGGTATTTAGGCTTTGACCATGAAGACTCGTGAAACTGCATCCTGATACGCCCCAATGGCCCCAGCACACATGCAGCTGGACCTGCCTACCCAGGATCCTAGGCTTGGTGGGCCCCTGTGGGTCAATGCAGCCCTCAGTCTATCGGGGTCATGGTGTGTGGGGAATACCGAGTGCCTGATTTGGATGGATGGATGGATCAGTGGATTGAAGACAGCTCATACATGTCCTGGTCATTGAGACCATACCTGGCTAATTCCGAACTTTCAAGAACTTATGAAGTTATGAACCAGGTTAATGAGCTGCCTGCATGGCTTAATTGGTTATGTGTTTTTCCCAGTACTGCATATGCCCCATTCTGGATCAGACCTGACCTGGTCTGGCTCTGTACTGAGCACGGCCTGTGCTGCCCCAGGCTTGATCGGCTCTGGCTTTGTGCTGAGCACGGCCTGTGCCATCCTGAGCCTGATTGGCTCTGGCTCTGTACTGAGCACGGCCTGTGCCGCCCCAGGCCTGATCGGCTCTGACTCTGTGCTGAGCACGGCCTGTGCCATCCTGAGCCTGATCGGGTCTGGCTCTGTACTGAGCACGGCCTGTGCCGCCCCAGGCCTGATCGGCTCTGGCTCTGTGCTGAGCACGGCCTGTGCCATCCTGAGCCTGATCGGGTCTGGCTCTGTACTGAGCACGGCCTGTGCCATCCTGGGCCTGATCGGGTCTGGCTCTGTACTGAGCACGGCCTGTGCCGCCCCAGGCCTGATCGGCTCTGGCTCTGTGCTGAGCACGGCCTGTGAAATCCTGGGCCTGATCGGCTCTGGCCCTGTGCTGAGCACGGCCTGTGCTCCCCTGGGGTCTTCTCTGTGGTGACAGCGTGCTTTGTAACAGCATGGCTGGTGCCATGCTTTTGGGGGTCTTACCACTCCAAGCCTATTGCTTATCAGTAGTGCTTTCTTATTTTTCTCTTGCTTAGTTGCAGATGTGACAGGCAGGATACAACTAGTGTCTTTCTAAAGTCTAATAATATGGATGCATTGGGGCAGGTACCTCTGACTTCCTTTTCCTGGTGTATAGGAGCATGTATCCAGAAGGTTTTTTAATAAGCTGTCCTGCAGAGTGAAAATATGTAAATACGTGCCCATTTCCATCACAGAGATGTGTGTGTGCGTATGTGAGATTTTCCCAATTGAACAGGCAGGTCAGTAGCTCTCCCCCCCCCCCGCATATGCCGTTGCCGTGGCAAACGGACGAAGCCGAGATGCTGGGTTGGCTGCACCGTTTGCCGTGTCTGTGTGGGGGTTCTGCTCAGAGGGAGCATATGTTCTGACCCGGGCTGGCATGGCAGCCCCCACACACATGGGCTGCTCTCAGACCACACCCTGCGCTCTGATGCCCATTACCAGGGACTCTGGGTTCGGTTAAAGGCTGCCTGTGATCAGTTCAAGCCGTAAGGCCCCGGAAGTAACCTGAGGACGGAGCTGCACTGCCGGTCCCTTTGAGGGCCACGACAACACCGACGCTGTTCATCTTTCCACCTTGTGCTGAACGGGAAGTAGAAAACCTTTAATCTTTGATTTAAAGATGGAAAATACTGGACAGTGTCAGCCTTGTCACGTGTGAGTAGCACGTGATTCCATTTAAAGTGCCATTGGCTGTTTCTTGTGGACCTGTGTGAAGGTTCACATGCCATTGGTCATTTTTCGTGGCCCTGTGTGAAGGCCCACGTGCCATTGGTCGCTTTTCGTGGCCCTGTGTGAAGGCCCACGTGCCATTGGTCGCTTTTCGTGGTCCTGTGTGAAGGCCCATGTGCCATTGGCCCATGTGCCATTTAGTTAAAGGGCCAGGTACTTCTGATAATTTTTGTTGGCCTTGTTCAACGTGCCACTGGTTGTTTCTCGAGGCCTTGATCAAATGGACCGAGGCATTGGCCATTTCTGGTGGCTTCCTTTGAAAAATGTAATCAGAAGGAGTACAGATTATGGTTTTAATTTGCTTTCGATGCCACTGGTTCTGCTCTATTAAAGCACAATTTAAAGCTTCTGGACAGTTCCACATACTGTACAGTACAGGTGACTTTTAGAATGTGGTTTTTAATAATTGTTAACTGGGGGGGGGGTGTACATGACCGTTCACACGGTGAGATTGATGATCTCAGGCCTTAAGGTTTTGGGGGGAATCACCATGATCCATATGACTATCCATGCGTAGGTGGATGTCCATGTCAGATTCCCAGAATGCATCTGGACCCTACAGCAGTCAGGTGTGGGCGGCTGTGGGAGCAGACGCTTGCTGGCTGGGTTTTTCCCCTCTCACACTGCGGTAAATCACGTGCCTGACCTTGGTTTTGGAGCTGCCACCTGTGGTGCACTAGTTCCCACAGTGACACAGCTGGTACCGCTGCCTACAGGTGCCCCTGTAGCGAGAATCCGGAGTTGGACCTTGAGACGGTGTGTTTAAGGTCTGTGCAGAGGCAAGCCTGGCCATGGTTTGCCAGATCCCGCCAAATGCTACTCCAAGTTGCAGTTTGGTGGGGAGTGCAGACACAAACAGTTCTGGGTTTCCCACGCCGACATAAACACAGCTGCCGGCATCAGTGGGGGCCGACCCCTCTCCCGTTCGCCTGGCCCGAGCCTGGGTGCCTGACGAGCCTGAGGCCTTATGGGAAAACAGGGGAAATGCCAATCAGTAAAGAGTCCTCCCCTGCCCTGCGGAAGCCATTTGGTTTCCCTACCGACAGACGCACATTCCTCAGGTTCCTGACGTTTGATCCCCGGCCTTCAGAAGCGGACCTGCCCTCCCTCCAGGTCCTATTTAGGGGTGGGTGGATGATAGTGGTGAGCAGTGTCCCTGAAACTGGGGATTCTGGGAAAAGGGTCTTGGTTCGTCCTGTATGCCTGTAGCCGAACAAACCATCTGCTCTGGGGCCTGAGGTGTCCTCATCTATTCATTTATTCATCTTGTGCACCATGGGGGGTGAGCTTTGCATGACCTGGAACCCGGGGCTTCCCTGAGGAATGTGTGGGTTGAAGGGCGGGGGTGTAGGATTGTGGGGTGGGGTGGGGATTGTGAAGCCCCGCTCCTTTTGGAAGGATGCCTAGCCTGTTGATTCATGAAGTTGACCGATCTGAATTGGCTCCCGCATTGTTCCTAGAAGAACTGGGGGGGCCCTGTTTGTCCACTGATTGTGGCTGTGACTGTCACATGCTTGTTTGAGGTGAAAGGTGACCACTCACTGTGCCCCCCGGCCCTGAAAAGGGGAACAGTGGCAGGTTGGAGCGGCTCTGTCCTCTACCAGGGTACCTTGTCCCTCCTGATCACACTCCCCCTGGTGGGAGCGTCATGCCGAAACATACTTCACACGCGGGGCGGGGGGGTTGTAACTCTGCAGTAGTACCCAGCTTCCTGTCTGATGGAGAAGTGAAACAGGCCTTGCTGAGTCAGGGAACAGCCTGTGTGTGTGTGTGAGTGTGAGTGTGAGTGTGTGTGAGTGTGAGTGTGAGTGTGTGTGTGTGTGTGTGAGTGTGTGTGTGTGTGTGAGTGTGTGTATGTGAGTGTGAGTGTGTGTGTGTGAGTGTGTGTGTGAGTGTGAGTGTGTGAGTGTGAGATTGCATAGATCACATCTGGGGACCAAAATGTCCCCAAAGTGCGGTAAAACCTGAAACTTCTTTACTTTTGGGGATATTTTTCAACCCCAATTTGAATGCAATCAAAAAAGTAAAAATGCAAAAGGTCTCGTATTTTGGTTGGTTACTTGTGATTAAGGTTATGGCTGGTAGGACTTAAGGTCGTCATAGCTGGGATTTGGGTTATGCCCATAGAAATTAATGGACGGTCCCCACAAAGAAATGTATACCTGTGTGTCTGGGCGAGTGTCCGTATGTGTTTCTGTGTGTGTCTGTGCTGGGCAGAGGGACAGGAAACACTCACATACACTGCAGTTGTTTTGTGAAGAGCCGCTCTTGGCCGCCGGGTCACCCGCAGTGACTCGCTGTCGGGCTGTGATGTGCTGCAGTGTGCTGGTGACAGACCGTGCTGCCGCATGTGTTATAATGTGTTAGTCAAACTGAAACCCCTGTGGGTATGGGTGTCCCTCCCCGCATGCTTGTACACCCAGAGTAAGTTTTATCACCTCCTCTGTAAAATATCAGAGTGACTTCTGCTGGTTCGCCTACCCAGAAAGCTGTTCGTCTGTCCTCACAGCCGGTGGTGGGGGGGGAGTGCTAATGTCCCCACAAATCCATCTCTGGTATTTTCTCTGAAAGTCGGCCTGAGGTGCATTCCCAGAATTCCCTGGTACATAGAGAGAGGGGTGCTGGCATCCCCACTGTCCCCCCCGACCCTTTACCTCATGCTACTCCGTCTTGATTCTCGGCCGGGGGGGCATGCCGCATCACAGAGCATCAGGAAATGGTTAGCGAGGCAAACAAACAAAGCAGTTGCTATGGCAGCACCCATTTATAAATAGCGGGGGCAGTACTGGTTTTTTGAATGTGTGCTCTCTGCACGGGGGGGGGGGGCAAGGGGGTTCGCTATGGGTTTAATATCAATTTGAGAGCCTTACAGTCTCAGTTCCCC
>JAODJX010000049.1:8301846-8313916 GCA_026776945.1 Isichthys henryi | reverse complement strand
ACATGTGACCCAGGCGGAGACTCGAACCCGGGTCGCAGAGGTGTGAGGCGACAGTGCTAACCACTGCACCACCATGCTGCCCCTTGACTTTAACCATAAGTAACCAAACAAAATGCGAGACTTTTGTTTTTTTTTCTTCATTTTTTTGATTGCAGTCACAGATCTTTGCAGGGACCTGAAAAATGGTCCCCACAATGCCAAAGTAACAGGTTCTTATTAGACTGTGGGAAACATTTAGTCCCCACAATGTAATTTAAACATAACACACACACTTCAAACCCAGAGTCAGCATTATTGGTACAGACCCATGGTCAGAATGCTCAAAAAGAGGTAAATCGAGAGCAAAAAATAGGCAATTTCCGTTTATTATTATTAGCAAACTTTCAGCTGGACTGTAATAGAAATGTGCTGTTTTTGTTTTCCATCCGGGATTTATCTCTGTCAGCGGAGAGTCTGGCACAGAAAAGCATCTCGGCAGGTGGTTAGCATATAATTCATGCCTCCTACCCGGCATTTAGCTTAACCCATATCTCAGTATGTCCTCTTTTATGGAGATCTGACCATCATGTGCCAAATGGGTCACGCTGGGCTCATAGCCAGTAGGTCTCCAAACCGAAACAAGTCATCCTCTGTTGGCCAATCACTGGAAGGCCTCTCCGGTGCATTATCCGAGAGGCAGGTCCGACTTCTATTCCCAGAAGGACTGGAACAAACAAGTGGATTCTCCCTTTCAAAGGCTGGGGAAAAAGTTGTGCTTAGATCTAGGTATGAATGGTTTATCTGCCTCTGTTGCAGATTAGTGTCTTGGATCTGAGCCAACATGTCAATAAATACCCATTGGTGCCAGTGTTTTAATAAAATTTGAGTCAAGTAAAAAAAGATCGAAGTTAATTCAGCGTACAGTCCACGTGTTTATAGCATCTGTCTGTATATTCTTCAGTTACTGAGATGTATGGGACGCATTTTAAATGAACTTTGGGAAAGAATCTTACACCTCGGGTAATAACAGACGTCCCCCTTTTTATTTACCACATTTAAGGAGATGACGGCATTATGGAAACGAGTCTCGCGTGGCACCATCATCCCAGTAATTTTAGAAATAATGAAGATGCATCAGAGAAGCGACATTTGTAATTATGTAAGCGTTAGCAAACGATTTATTAAAACGAGGAGTGATTCAAGGTGTTGTTTACCTGCTAATTAAATCCCCAGGGAGTTTAATTCCTTCGGCTTTTCATCACCGTTTGACTTTGCAAATAAAGAGCAGATTTCGCGTCCAGCTGCTTTAACGCATTGTTAATCTCACCCCCCCCCCCCCCAGCCATTTGCAAGGCCTGGTACCGTTTAAAGTCTTTAGAATGCGAATCGCAGTGCTGTTGACTTTATGCTAATACACCATTATTGCGAATCAACTATGACACAAAAGGAGGATCCGAAGGCGCTCTGGATGCAGACATTTCAACAAAAGAAAAGTTTGAACTAATTATGGGATCACGTTACACGATATTTCCTTCAACTCCTGAGGGATGGTGGAGAAAAGCCAGACCAAGTCAATCACACGTAATCCGGAGCCCCAGGCTTAACTCTGGATGCGATTTAGTTTCCCTAGCCTGTCGTTAACTGTTTTCTGTGGCTGTCATCGCCCTTTCAAATCTGCCACATGACTTAATCGTTCTTATAGACTTGTGGTCCCAGTTAATCTATACAAACGTAACTCCAAAATATTTTCATTCTATCTGTTAATGGGCTAATGACATGATTATTTTAATGCACTGGCTGCAGGTTATTCGTAGTGGATCCATGCATTTCCCATAGCCACTTATGCGAGATAGTGTTTCATTGTTGCTCTGGAGCCTGACGGGGAGAATGGGGCACAAGATAGGGAGGAGATGCCAGTGCATTGAAGGGCACACACTATAGGAGCACTGCAGAGGGCTGTACTGCTTGGAGGACGCACAGTAACGAGACGAATGGAACCAATCGGCACCACAATGAACATGCCACCGGGAAGCCCAAAGACCCGCACAGAAGGTTCCGGATGAATGCCGCCTAGATGGTTGCCAGGAGTCGACATGGACTTGACAGTACCTAACTATCTCCCAGTGTGAGCCCTGACACTGAAAAACACAAGGACGTGGGGAACTCATCATACGCACGAAGTTGGCGTCAGATTCGAACCCCGGTCCTGAAGCTGTGAGCCCATAATAATGTCGTCCGCGGACCTGCCAATCAAGCCCTTTTAACATTATGAATGCGTGTATTCTTCAGCACTGCCGGAACGGGATGCACTGTTTGATTAATTTTTCACCCACTCGGCACAACACATGCAGTTTAGCTTCCAGTTAAGCCAGTGCTCTGTGACTGCCTCGTGGTGACTGCGGGATTGCACTTTCTCACTGGACCACTTACCCTCATAAAGTGAGCCCCAGGATCCCTGTTATCTTCATAATCATACCCTGTACTATAAACGTAGGATACGCTTTAGTTTAGAGCACTGCCATTTTAAACGAAGAACGTAATATGCAGACAGCCCCTTGAAGAACGCACAAAAAATATGGGAAAAATTGTAAAATTATATACTGACGCCTTTAAATGAAGAACACGCCATACAATTGTATCTGGCGACTGCCCGCGTTTAAATAAGAACTGAGCAAGTGTAAGAGGTTTTTAGACATAATGCGTTTCGCATTTGCGGAGAGCGGCGCCCTCTTCCAGGTCAGTGCCCGTACATTTCATCATCCGAACCGTGGAGCTCTGCTCCTCTGCGCCGGAGGGGGTGCGGTGGCGAATCGTACTTTATTTAACAGCAAAAGGCCCGTGAGCACGCTATGGCCGTGGGTCATGTACCGGCATGTTTTATTTATACCCGCTTATTTAAAAACAGGGTTTTCCAGGTTAATATTCTACAAACTAAGCCTTTCAAAGGGAGTGCATTCCTCCCTGTAGCCCAAGCAGAATAGCTCTCTTAGTCTTCTTGTCCCAGTGTGACTGTAGCCCAAATCACCCGAAAGCACGAAAAATGTTTCACTTTAGGGACTTCATATTTGTTTATTTAAACGTTTTTTTAGAGAAGTATGACAATTACAGTTCACAATTGCATGATTGTACAGTTAGATTTTTCCAGGAACAGCTTTAGAGAAATTCACGCCTAAGCGATCCTCCCTTCACAGATATTTCCTGCAAATCTGTGGTAAATTCAATTCTTTCACCACTGCGCCATCTGCTGCAGGATGCTTGTTATTACAGGTCTATATCTTACATACAGTGTCTCTATGTTCAGAGCTCGCAAACGCTTTACAGCCTGAATTATTTTCCGAGGGTAAAATTCCATTCAGGACACAAACTCCAGTGGCCTCCGAAAAATGGCGACCGGGAGTGTCCCATTCGATAATATGCACCGACCGCGGGGGTTGGGAGGAACCATGCGTTTTGGTCAGTCGGTGAGCGCTGCTTTACAGTAAACACTCATGTCTGTACTGCCTCCCTCTGGCTGCTTGCGGTCGCTACAGTTCAAGGCAGCTCCGGGAACGTGGTGGACCTTCTCTGTTTGTTTTGTGGGACTTTACACTCCAGGCTATTTTTGTCGCGTTTCTCACGCATTCCGTTCCCACAGCACTGTACTTGGTTATGCACTCACTTTTCTCTAACGCAGTATGGTTATATATCAACAGAACGGTGTCCGAAGTACCACAAGCCCGATATTTGAACCATTTTCGGACTGGTTGGCACATAAAAAATATACCATGAATAATTTTTGCAATATATAAAATAATTATATAATCACGATTGATTTGTGAGAGAATGTGCTTTGTTGTGCACGTGTGTACTATAATCTACATAGATGATCGTACTTCAACTTTTGTCATAGAAAGGTTTTTTATAACCCTATAGATTCAACACTAGATGGCAGCACTGGCCTTTACACTAGGGCCATTCTAAAACACTTCCCGTCTGAAGGATCGTGTCTCTTACGTCTTCTAACACACGAAATGACACAATGTCTGTATTTTCCTCAAAAGACACTCAAAGTATAAAAAAAAAACTCCGCAATCATGTGCTTTATTAAATTCTACTTTATAAATCAAAATTCGTTAATGAAGGACATAAAATGAGGAGTGAGCTCAGATCAATGCAGAATGGTCACTGAGTCACAGTCTGCGTGAATGGGCACAGAAGCCACACTGACAGCTTATGGGAATAGAAGGCTGGCTGCACGAGGTGGCTGAGGAGACCCACCTGACTGTGGCACCAGTCAATGACCCGTCTTCATGGTCCAGGCACGCAGGGCCACCCAGGTCTGGTGGTACTGGGATCAGCCTGTCCCTGGTGGCATGAACCATTTCCTGAATGACGCTTCACCACTGGGTCAGCCAGGCAATGGGAAATGCTGCCCGTTGGCTCCAGCAGAGGTCGCCCTCCCTCTCTCTTTCGTTCCCTGTTGTATCTCATTACCACTCCTGTCACTAAATATGAGGACTGAAGGTGAGGCCAGGAAGGGTTCATGGCGACATAGAAGACTCGGATTTTCTGGCTGGCCAAGCTCATTTGCTGTTCAGCACGTAGGGAAAGTCCAATGGGCCAGACGTGGCCATTAACGTTCATGTAAATTCACTGCTATCAACCCCCGTTTGGCCGGATTCGGCCTGTGCATTTTTGGCTTGAACTCATCAACTTAGTGGCAGGATGTTGGGGGGGGGGAGTTGGATGTAAAATAACAATACCCAACGAGATTGATTCCAAGTACCACAAATGAGGGAAACATGTTAGATATTCTTAGTGGAAAACAAAACAGACACTTATAAAATCAGGAAGATGGATGCGTATACAGTGATAACATTTAGGACATGTGTACCAGTATAAGGAGAAGTATGCTTTCTAAACTAGTTTGTTGTCGGAGGGCATGTTAACCAGATAATTTCATTGGATGCTGGTTTCCACAACAACAAAATCTAATACTGAGGCCAATAGGTTTTGTGACTGAACGTGGTTTCCCAGAGAGCTTTGAAGCAATCTCCCCTTTAAGTGTCAGGGCAGTGTCATGGAAACACTGAAAACGTTAGTCAGGCTGGATCACACAGCACCTCACTCATGCTGATTGGCTGCCTTCTGACCTCACCCGTTCCCACGGCTCAGCTGCAGGAGGACCCGCCTGACGCCCTTGGGGATTCGCGTGGGCAGCTATCGAGATGCAATATGATTTAATATTAAATGTAAGTACTTCAGTACAGTATCATTCCATTTATTGTTATGATGACTTTCTTATGGGAGATCAGGCATAGGGTTATATGCTGGGAAAAGTCAACAGCGCTGGACATGGACCACTGCAGAGAATCTTATATATAAATATGTAAAACCAAGTAAATATTTTCCTTCCATCCATCCATCCATCCATCCATCCACCTTCAGTGTTTTCTTATCCAGAAATTGCTGCAGCGATTAAGACAGAACAGGGTGCTTTTGCTGACACACATGCTCACACTCTCACACATACACACACACACATACACATCCGTACGTAGTTTTTCTCAGCACTCCACGCAGGTCTGTCATACTCCTCGGACGGCTCCGCGTTGCCATGGAGAGAGGAGAACGCCAACATCTTTCTTTGCACTTCTGAAACCCTGGTCCTCCCTCGTAAGGCCGTGTGGGAGGGCAGTCGTGACAGCGGTTTGCCGTCTCCTGGGTTTACACTGTATAAACATGATGTAGTTGGTGTCAGGCGGCAGCTGATCACACACAGAGCAGCGGTGTCTGAGAGCCGGTTCACACGGTGAAGACGTGCAACGGGAGGGCGCCGGGGCCTGCAGCTTCCGGAGGAGCGTGGCTATGGCCGCAGCTCGCCAGCGTGCCACAGTGCGGAGGAAACGGCACCACAGGACCACTAGTTAATCCAGATAATCTTCTTATTGACATCCTACAGTCGTCGTAAATTTCAAGTCTGAGTTTGTTGTGGACTGGGATTGGCCGTATTTTCATGCTGTCACTGGGGACCAGCCAATCACAAGTAGGCTGTCTCCAATTGGCCTATTGCCTGCCTGCAGAGAGTATACATATACAGTATGTGGATATACAGTGCACATATATGGGGAACTAAAATAATACCTTTTATAATTATGGGGACCTTTTTATTGGGGTTTGACCCAAGGTGCTGCGTATGGTTAAAGCTTTCATGACATCAGAGTCCTTTAAAGTTGCATTTTTGGGTCCCTTTCCTTTAGATTATGATTATGTGTCGAACACTCACTTTTATCCAGAGCAACATGCATCTGAGAGAGCAGAGTCAGACAGATCCAGGAACAATTGGGGGGGTTAAAGGCGCTGCTCAAAAGCCAAATGGTGAGTTCAGTCTGCCGACCATGGGATTCGAACTTATGACCATGAGTGCAGTGTCGTGGTCCTCTGAGTGACGAACTGCTAATTTTATTTGACAAGCACAGACGGGGAGGAAGGGTTGTTGTCGTTTGGCTGTCCTGTGGGTTCCTCGCTGGGGCGTCGGGGCAGAAAGGATCGAAAAGGGCCCCACAAACTGTCAGATGTTTATCTGGGTGACGAGCCGCCCTACCGGCCGCGACGGACCCAATTCCCCCAATTATTTTTAGCAGAAATCTGATATGGACACATGTTCCTGCACTGGGACAGCTCCGGGTGACCCTGCTATCTGATTATATTTATCACTTCTAAATTTATTTATACATCAGGCAGTTTTGTCCAAAGTGATGTACGAGGGAGGATCAGAGAGCAAAGTCAGCCAGCGTCCTTGGAGTGATTGGGGTTAAGGCCCCAGCAATGATGTCACCCCGCCAGCCAGAGGGATTAACATCACCATTTACATTGTATGAAAGAAGTTCATTATCTGCATGCGAATCCACCATTACGCAGCATAATGATCATCATTGTGTCATTACATTCCCGCCCCGTCACGTTAATTACAGCTGCTCGGGTTATACTCTGGTAAATGGCATCTCGCATGTGTCTTCATCATTCGCATTTAACAGATCGCTCATTCAGATATGAATCAACACGGCTTCGATGCAGCAGCCCGACATGTTGAGAGAAACAGCCCCTTTTCCAGCAGGGGCACTACTTACACAGGGTGGGCACCCCCGGCAACCTTTCCGACACGGGGGGTGGGGGGTACCATGTGGTCTGTTTGCACTGTGAATTCAACACTCTGTGGGTAACACTCCCTGTGACTCCAGCGCATAAACTTAGCAGGATTGTAGTGACTGTATGTAATGCAGAAAGCGGAACTGGGACTGAACTTGTAACAACCACTTGAAGTTTAAATGTATTAAAAAAAAGCTTAGTGCCGTTCAACCATTATTTATGAAACCAATATGTTTTATTAGCTTTTTGCAGGCATATAAATTCTGCTCCCTTCTCTGGCACCTGCAGACTTTTCGCAATTTCAACCCTCTATCTGATGCGATGAATGTCAGCTCTGCCACATCACAAACAACCACGTATGTTAGTGTCTGACCAAAAATCAGCAGATGCTGTTGCACACATTCGCTCTGCACACGCTCTGTACATGCTGTGTACACACTCTGACACCTCACCACTCTTCCGCCCCCACTCCACCCACCCACGCCACACGGAGGAGGTGTTTGAGCGTGTCCTGCACCCTGTCTCCCCATCATTTAGGTCTCATTCTGTACCCTACACCCTGTCTCTCCCCACTCTGTACTCACTCTGTACCCTACAATCTGTCTCCTCCCACTCTGTACTCATTCTGTACCCTACAACCTGTCTCCTCCCACTCTGTACTCAGTCTGTACTCTACAACCTGTCTCTCCCCACTCTGTACTCACTCTGTACCCTACAACCTGTCTCCCCCCGCTCTGTACTCACTCTGTACCCTACACCCTGTCTCCCCCCGCTCTGTACTCACTCTGTACCCTACACCCTGTCTCTCCCCACTCTGTACTCACTCTGGCAGGCAGCCATTCGGTGCTGGATCTCCATTATGGGATGCTGGAGCATCATATAGACAGAATGGTAGTGTCTGAGCCATGGCATACGGTTGCCTGGCAACTGCCTCCTACTATCCCGTGAGTGAGTCTTCACACGGGTGCCGGCATTGCCAGTTAACTCTTTGGTTGTTGGGTACCACAGAAAGCTCTTCCTGATTTGTAATGTGTTTCTCCTGGTGTCGACGATGCTCATCATGCTGGAGGACCTGAATTGCACCAATTCCTGGCAGCGCTGTAACACGCAACTCTTGATGAAGTGAAACCCCCCGCATCTCAGTGTCCTGTCCAGTCTCACTTCTACTCAGTGACCCTTATTATCTGTCACTTCTAAATATTCACCACACACCCGAGTGTGACTGCTGCTGATTTTGGGCGTTTACTAGGGCGTGCTGCATACAGTAAGTGTCATGGCCGGACTCAGGGGCCCTGCCATTTATGCATCTGCTGGTATCTGAACCTCTGAATGCTGATGAACGGTACAGGGACGAGGCAGCGGGAGAGAGGGGTTAGTAAGACTGCCATCCACCTGTGGCCACACAAATGGGGGAGCCAGCCCTGTGAAAATCCACCTCAAGCAGCCCTTGGCCAGAAGCTGCTGATTTAAGGTGCTCATCAACAGTGATTCAATTTAAGCCATCAGCTTGAATAATTCATTCTCCTATAATGGCCATGTTGTCACTGAATTGACTAAATATGTCATCTTATGTCAGCCCATATTTCAAGATCAAGGCCGGTCCATCTTCTCCTCTTCTGCGGGGGTGTGATTTGTACAAAACCCTCTTGGAGCGCGATGAATAATTTCTCTCTGAAATGCTAATTCTGATATGCTTTCTTGTCTCCTGGAGCTGGAAGGATCCAAGACCCTTCAGAGGTGAGAGGCCAGGACTGAGCGTTCACTCTGCGGGGTTGATAAGGTGTAGGTCTCTGTTTCGCGGCTCTTGCTGTGACGGGAACCTTCTCTCCTTTATCCTTATCATCAAAAGTTGACTTTCAGCTGTAAGGGGACCAAAAGGTACTTGAGCAACCGTGCTCTTAAACTTTATTAGGACTCAGAGGCAGAGGCATTTTCAGAAGCAATTTTCAGAAGTATTTTCAGAAGCATTTTCAGAGGCATTTTCAGAGGCATTTCTAACAGCCAGGGACTGCGATTTCCTTTTGGCCTGGCTGTCAGCTCTGTCCTTGGCCCATGATGGTCGTGCAGCACATATTAACTTAACTGGCAGCGAAGGGTTACTGTCACACAAACTCGACATGAAACAGACGCCACATCTGGGCAGATATAAAGCATTTAATGGTAAGATACCGATAACCATCATGAAGCATCCAGACACCACAGTGTGTGCGTATCCATCCTCAGTAAGCAGCGCTCCTGTGATCTTTAGCGTGTCAGTGTCGTCCAAACAGGAAATCACGGCCGCGGCTCACAGTGTGGGCTGCCTGCCTATGAAGTGGCTCTAATCTCTAATTAAACTAAGAAGCCCCCCAAGACATGCCTGGGTATGAGGGATGAGTCGAGACGTCTCCTACCTCTATCTCCATGACACGGGGAGGAGATGGGGGGATAGTGATGCAGAGGGTGGGGTTGGGGACAGTGGTGTCTCGTTTTCTTATGCTGGAATAGAAGTCTGTACCAGCCCTCCCTGCTGAAGGGCTTCGCTGGATGTTACTTTAAGCAAACAGGTATGAGCCCAAACGATCGACCCGGGTCCGGCACTGTCGCTCTGACACCTTGACACCAGGCTGGCCTTACCCAGCAGCGGGTGCTGCTATGCACTGCATCTTCTGAAAGGCACTGAACCAGTAACTCAGCTGTGAGCATGATGCAAGACGTCTGCAGTGTGGCTTTGTAGGGTGACAGCAGGCGACAGTGGTTCCCCCCAGGTTACTGAACCTCCAGAACATTCCATGACTGCCAAGTGCATTCAGGCATGACACTGAGGGCAGAACATTATTTCAGCCTCTTTCTTGGCTGCTGTGAGCCATGCAATGTCTTATAAAAAAAAAATCCAGTCATGTGATTTACGGCACTACATCGACTCTGGTGGATCACAAGGCGCCAAGGAAGTGCAGTGACATCATGATGACAGTGACAGATATACATGCGGTGACATCACGATGACAGTGACAGATATACATGCGGTGACATCACGATGACAGTGACAGATATACATGCGGTGACATCACGGTGACAGTGACAGATATACATGCGGTGACATCACGGTGACAGTGACAGATATACATGTGGTGACATCACGGTGACAGTGACAGATATACATGCGGTGACATCATGATGACAGTGACAGATATACATGCGGTGACATCACGGTGACAGTGACAGATATAAACAAATCTTTCAATGCCCCCCCCGGCACAAACAGTGAGGCGTGTTTACAGCCGAGCCCTGAAGTCTGTCTGAGCCCAGCACTCACTGGCGATAGGTCAACCCAACTGCTACTAAACCAGCATGTGAAAAGAGAAGGTAACAGTCCAGCTGTACTAAATAATAAATCACACGTCCCACACCCCTCCGGCGGCAAACAGCTACCTGCAGGGGGGGCTATTCTCCCAGCTCATGAATATTAAGGCCTGTACAGGGAAATCTCAGCGCTTTGTGCATTAAAGTTCCCAGCCTGATGAAAGGTTGCTGTTTACTAAGGGTTCCAGCAATCAGACTGACCCGGCATTTTGCTTTGATCATAAATGGTCACGTCGGACGCTCTGTGTTGTGTAAATGAATGTTCTCGGGGTTCAGACATGCAGTCTGTGTTCTGAGACGTCCTGCCCTGAAGCAACAATGCAGTGAACCCATCCATGATGGATCCCTGCAACACGGCCCGGAACCTTCCAGAAAGTTTTAAGATAAGGTGCAAGAATGCGGCCAGTAATCAAACCGTCACGTGTTATGGAGTGTCAACGAAGTCTTATACCGTTCTTATGCAGCACGGAAGATGGATTGGATCAACAAAAAAAGAATTAGCGACTGAGGGAGACTCAGTGGAATGATCTGGCAACCTGTGAGCCAGCGGATAGTAACTGCGTACGGTGCTCCAGGCACCGCGGGATCTGCAGAGCGAGAGTTTCAACCTGTAAGACGTGCAGCGGCGTGACAAAGCATCAGCGCCATGACCCATCCTGAGAGGCTGGTGACGGTGGCCGGTGAATATATACCCCAGGCATTAATCCCCCTGAACAATTCCCACCTCCGCGCATCGCCACACCATAATTCTTCTTGTAACTCCCCCCCCCCCCCATAGTGCCACCTGGGAGCAAAACAAAGCAGTCTGTTTCTAGTTCTGCTCATCGTGCACTTTTTACCTTCCAGTCACCTTCCGCGGAGGATTTTCACATCGGCCGAAATCAAACACGTTGCCGCGTACGCTTTGTCTGCTCTCTCAGCTTACAGCGAAGGGAGACAAGCCCCGCCCCAAAACGACGAAGTTCAACAACTTGTAAAAGTCAAAGGAATGTTATTTAGATTATTTTAAGGAAAAAGTATTTCACTATAACTGCTAGTGGAACCGCTAGTGAGAGGAATTATGTGGAACACAACATGTACAAGTCAGGTGTCCCTGTTACCGTAGTGCATTGAATTTATAGTATAGAAAGTTAGTCTGGCTGTATACTTCAGGTGATGTCTAGACAAAACAAAATTGAACACGTCAGCGAGAACAATCCATCACATAATTAAAATGACTTCAGCGCCTCATCCGGTTTATGTTATGCCCCATCCCTAGAGGGTGCAGGATATATTCGATGCAGCAGACCTACAGTCAGAGCATGAATAAACGTACAGTATTGTGGGCAGTGCATGAGTCATTTTTATAAAGGAGACGACAGCTCTTTTTAAAATGGAAACTCCTGTCTTTATAAGTAGCGACTATTGGTTTGACACCAGCAGAGGCTCAAACAGGGAAGCCAACAATTTACACAACACTTGGGGCAACATCCTAGCAAAACACATTTTACTGCAAACATACAGTTACGACCTTTACTATAATAATAATAATAATAATAATAATAATAATATCCATCCATCCATCCATCCATCATCTCCCGCTTAATCCGAGGTCGGGTCGCGGGGGCAGCAGTCTCAGCAG
>JAODJX010000049.1:8283315-8301746 GCA_026776945.1 Isichthys henryi | reverse complement strand
CAGGCAACGTAGCTCCTGGGATCATTGGAACACGCAAACCCCTCC
This sequence comes from Isichthys henryi, assembly GCA_026776945.1. NCBI lineage: Eukaryota > Metazoa > Chordata > Actinopteri > Osteoglossiformes > Mormyridae > Isichthys > Isichthys henryi. The sequence continues at coordinate 8,301,701 of JAODJX010000049.1, read as the reverse complement.
ACCACGATAAGGTCTCGGCTCCAGGAGGGGATAATAATAATAATAATAATAATCTTTATTTAGATAGCATTTTTCATGCATGGAATGCAACTATTCACAGAAATATACAAATAAACATACTTAGCTATACTATTTAAAGTGCCGTTCAGTGCAAAGCCTGCTAGTAACTGCAAAATTAGTCCCTTTGACCAACCCCGCAGTGTCACATTTATGTCAGCCAATTGTGGACAGTGAGTGGGATCAGATCACTGCACAGGGGTAGCGAAACGGTGATCGCTTCGGTGATTACGTGTCAGATGACGACATATTTGGAAAACAAGGTCAATTTTGTCAAAAGTATAACACCAGCTATAGTTCATGGTTTCCCTTGGCAAAGGAAAACGTAAATTAAATTCTAATTTCCAGTGTCTGTTTCTAAATATCAGCACTGAATACGTTATGGAAAAGTATCCAGAACAACGTCAGACTGAAGAAAGTCTATAGGGCCTTGAAGGCAGTTAGTTGGCTGCTTGTTAAAGTTTCCCCTTCAGCAGGCCGTAAGTTGCTGCTGTTTAGGTGCAGTCACCGTGTTTGGAGCTGGCAGGAGCAACGCTGCATGTACAATTAGGCAGGGATCCAGCAGAACGTTCACTTATCACTCACGATAGCCTCTGATCTCACTGCGCGCAGAACTCCCGTGCGCTGCGATGTGTTCATGTGTCAGCGGCGATTCGACGCATCGCTCGCCCTCTTCCAGCTGTTATGTAAAGCAAGTACAGCAACTGATGCCTTATTCAGCGATAAATTATAAAAGCACAAATTTGCAACACAATAGATAGCGAAAAGGCTATTTTTTCCCATGCAGATTTGGGTGTTCGAAGTCCTGCCCTCCCCCAACACTCTGTGTATGTACAGTTTGCACATTCTCCCTTCATTCCTGTCAGCTTCCTGCTGCAGTCCAAAAATATGTGACTAGGTGAATCGATGACTGTGCACTGTTATTTTTGTGCGTGTGCCCTGTGCCCAGGGCGTTTCCCTATTTTGTGTCCTATGCTGTTTGGGACGGACCTTTGCCACCCAGTCCTAAAGGTGTTTGAAGGATGAAAGGATAGAATTTTTCTCCGTACACAGTATACAATTAAAGCTTCCACGTACAAAGTATGTATGTTTGCAGTATGTGTGTAGCCTCACAGCTGGTGAGATAAGTCAGTGCGTTTTGGGAACGTTAGAAACCCAAGGTCTATGCGTTAGGGCAGATTAAGAAATAAAAAATAATGAAAGACCATGATAAAAAGCCAGTGGATTTTGTCAGGCTGTGTATACTCAGCGTGACATTAGCCCTGCGTTCTGTCTGTGATTGCTAAGTTTATTACCAACTGGGTGCAATCTCACATTTTCACATCCAGTGATTTTTATGTGTGACTTTATTTACACAGACCCAGAGACACTGCCTGTAATATAGATAGGACCCTCCATCCAGTTGGTAATGTGCATATTATACTAAATCGTCATATCCATCGTGATTAAGTGGGTCCAAAGAAAGCAAACTTGATGGGATCATCCCAGTCTGTACTGGTTGCCACACAGAAACTGTAGGGAGAGTTAGCAGTAATAAGGACTGAACGAGTATTAACTGATGTGCACATGAAAGCCATCCTCCAGTGTTCCATTTCACACGCTGTGTTTCTCAGCTGAATTGCCGTAGGCGTCTTCGGCAGTGGAGGAGTTGTGGGCTTCACCAACTAAAGTTCAGACTGTTTTTCGGAAAATATTGCACTCTAAAAGGAAAGCATAACCACGGCGCAGTATCTAAGTCTATGCTTTCAGGGATGATTTAAGGAAATTGAATTAACTGGGAAGATCCCAATGTAATACAGAGTACAAAGCAGGCGTGAGATGCCAGTCCGTGACAGAGTATGTGCTCCTACTATGGACTATTGGAAATTTAGGACACTAATTATAACCAGCTGCATGTCTCCGGACTGAGGAAAGAAATGCACAATTCGTGGTAGAATACCTACACAGTACAGGGAGACAGAGGCGAAGCAACAGGACAGGCAGGGCAGGGAATGGCCTGGAGCCCCAAACTGGGAGGGGGCCCCCTGCGGGCGAGGGACCCATTACATAGTACATTGCAGCAACAAATCTGCTTTTTTTGTGTATTATGTTTTTTTTTCCCCCAAAAAATGAAAATGAAGTTCTTGTGTTTATGAAATTCTCTGTGTAGGTATTGTCCCTGCAGGGAGGACATGTAAGCTCCATACAATCCCCTGAGAGGCAACAATGCCACCTACAGAACCAGCACGCTGTGCTAAATTAAGCTAACAGGAATTATTATTATTTATTGTGACAGAGTAATTGTGAGAGTGGTAGAATGCTTATTAAATTTCCAGTTATCCTCAGATTGCTTCTTCTGGTGAGGGTCATGCCACAGATTGACACAAAAGTCACATGCTTAAGTCCCAGTGCTGCTACAACGACTGGGTTAGTGTCTCCCTCTGTCTTCTGGAAGCTCTGTCCAGAAGTTATTGTCTGAAACCCATCATCATAACTCGGACCTGCGATTCTTTTCCAGAGAAACGGGAACACATGTTTCTGGGATCACAGATCAGAGAAGTTCTGCGGGGGGTGGCATGAATCAGTAGTACACGGATAGACTGTCTATAGTGCTGGCGGCTACGTCTTTTATTTTTATTTTGGGGAGGATAGTATTATTTGATATCGTGGGGGGGTAATATGACCTCGCCACGGAAATAGTCCTGTTGTAATGTGACAGGCTACAATTTGCGCTGGTTTTTCTCTCTGCGACACCCTAATCTGAAGCCGCTGAGTGGTACGTTCCCGAACTACTACAAGCGCTCCTACAGTAGTAACGTCTCCATATCGCAGTCTGTCCACGGGCGACTCTGCGGAGAGCGCGAGGCGGCGCGGGGGATACAGTGCGCGTTACCACTTCCCGCGTTTGCTTGTGTGCGTGAGCGGTCGCGCGCGCCTGTGTATGTACGTCTACAGCACCGGCTTCAGCTCCTGCTCCGTCTGCGCTCTTACCGGTCGGCCGTGCAGGATGTGCGGCGGCCCGTCCGCGCTGTGACCCGGAGTTGTACCACCGGCAAACACCGCTCCGGGATGTCTTCCCCAGGCTCCACCGACAGCAGCAAGAGGGACTCCTGTAGGTTTTCCGCTGCTCTCCATCACCTCGCCTCATCGGATACGGTCGCTCCTTGAGACCTGTGGCGCGCGCCGCTCCGCGCGTTTCCCTTCACGCTTTCGATGTCGGCACGTTACGGCAGCCGGGTGCTTTGCGTTCGCGATCTGCTCAAAGTCGGGGACGGAGTACAAGATCGCGGTGCTCTGCAACTTTCAGCAGCCGTCAGGGAAGCAGTGAGCGGGGACGAGGGCTCCTTTTCATGCTCTTTTCAGGGGTGCGCGCCGGCGTTTCAGTGCAGGTTCCGCCTAATGGGTGCCGATGCATTTTAGCGACTTTACATTATGATGATTTGGGGGTCTTTGCGCGACAGCAAATGTATATGAAAACCCCGAAGCCGTGGCGTTCCTGCATAAATCATCTGACATTTTTGTTCGTTTAAGTCGACGGAGCAACCTGCCACTGTTTGGATTGTTAATTAGTTTAGTCCTGCCGTGAGGAAAAAGAATGACACGCAGTTACATTTCAGGAGTGCCGTGTGCCTGGCTTACTTAGTAGATGATTTAAAAAAATCTTTACTGTTTCACTATGCTCTTTTCAGTGTCTTATTATTGATAATGATTAACAGAGTAACTGTAGGTGAACAGAATTTCGTGTTATGGCTTCTATTATGGTGGGGTGGGGTGGGGTGGTGTGGGGGCTGGGATCGATTGCCTCTGTCAGAGTGGTGCTTGTATCATTGCTCTCCTTTTTCTGTCAGTGGTCTGCTTGGCTCTTGACTTGATTTCACCATCTGGGTTCTGTAGCTCACACTTGGAAGAGACTCCCATCTGTAGTGTTAACTGCAAGTTTCCTTGACCAACTCCAGGTTTTTAAACTTATTTAATAGATTGTTTCCCAAAAACAATCTGATCCTTGAATCCTACTGAATTTGTCTAACCTGCTGACCAGGAACGTGTATCGTGAAACTGGAATTCTTGCTTAGCCAGATAACTTTGTAGATTTAAGATAATCCAATTTAAATGGACTTTATTTTCATTCACTTATATTTAGCCTTGACTAACTTAATTTTTTTTTTTTATCCAGCTAAGCAAGAAATCTGGCTTTGTGATACAGACCCCTGGTCCTTAATACCCAGATAGGGATGTTAAGTTTGTCTGAGGTCTGTGATTGGATCTTGTGTGAAGGACTCTTCCCCCCCATGATCCCCTGGAGCATTCCTTGAAATTAGCCTCTCCGCATGGGCGCAGTACGGTCATGTCACTCGTCGGGGTGAGGCTTTGACAGCAGAGGAGATGGGTGTGATTATTACGGTTCAGGTGGGTGCTGTCACAATGAGGTTGGACACACCTGGCCTTTCCCTTCATGGCTGTTCCTACGCTTCCCTTGTGGAGATGCTTTGCCTCAGAGATCCAGAATAAAGCATTAATTGCATTAGAATTCTGTAGAGCAGAAGTAGCCATGCACTGTATTAGACTGTGCTGGAGACGTCCATCCTGAGCCCAATAAATGGCTTTCACTTCATGTGGTAATTTTTGTCTGGCGTCTTTAATATGAATATCAGACACTTAGGATTGTATTCCAATGTCTGTACTGAAAATGTGGGAGCGAGTGTAACCTCTGGTGCTCCAGCTCTGATTTCCCACCGCAGGGGGTGCATGGTGTATCACCTGTGGTCTTTCCCCTGGAGTGATGGTGCCTCCTTTTGGGACTAGTTGTGGGCCTTTCTCCATGTGCACCTCTGCCCACAGAGTGATGGACTCCTGGCATTAAGGAAACATTAGCTGTAATATTCCTCCAGTATTGAACTGGCCACGGCATTTTTATTGTCGTCAGCTGGCTGCCCTGCTGGGTCTTCATTAACAGGCGGCAAAAGGGTGTGGGGGGTGCTTAGGGGGGGTGTATTAATTCAAGCTGCCTTTTCTCATCTGTTTGTAACCCACTTTACTGCTGGTGCCTGAAGCAAGGTCTTCATGTTAATTACTGCTATTTCTGTACCGCAGTGCTGTCCACACCTCCTTGCCTGCGCACAGGATGGGCCCAGGTGCACTGTCTCCATCGTGTGCTGTGCGGGCCTGTGGGGGGGGCAGCGAGAGACGTGTTCTCGGTGCATGCTAATTGCTGAGGGGAGGGGCTATGAGGATTGGGAGCCCCTCCTCTACATTTCAGCTGATGTCCTTCTGGTGAAATTCTGTTTAAGAAAAAAAAGCCATTTGAGTGTCTATCCTTCCTCCCATGTTTATACCCCCCCGACAGTCACCCCCCCCCCTTCTGCAAACTCCCAGTGCAACTGTCATTGGTGCAAGGAGGCTAAACTGTTACTTTGTACCCGAATAGTCTGATTGCGATGGGAACTGTTCACCTGGGGGGGCTTTCCGCACGGTGAAGGAGCTATGAGGGAAACAAGGTGAGGAGGATCTTGTTGGCCAAAGCTTCCCCACCCTTTAAGGAAGCCGCTGTCCTTCGCAGCTGGGTGGGGGGGTTAGGATGCTGGCATGGCAACAGTGGGTACAAGCATTTCAGTTTGGGGGGGAGGGCGATTGTCCTACAGCTATAGGGCATGCTGGGTTGGAGTGGGGGGGGTGGGGAATAAAGCCATTGTTCTGCAGGCTCTTATGATGACAAAAGGGTTATCTGGTGTTTCCATGAAAACAAACCAAAGTTCTGATCCATCATTATGTACTGTTTATTGAAGCGAATCAGGCTCAACCTGGCTGCTGGGGGGGGGGTGGCGTCCTAGCAACAGGCTGGGCCTGGCATGCCTGCAGCAGGTTTGGGGCTTCATTACATTCAGCGGGGGGGGGCTGGGTGACAGCCCACGCATCCCATACAGCGTTAGGAACGGAGAGTTCCTCACGGTGCTGAAATTGAAGTAGCCACAGGATGAAGGTGTCATCGGGCCTGCAAAGCCACATCTAGAAAAATCCTCCGTCCCAAATGCCATGGCCTGTCGCCATGATCACCATGGTCCCGGGTTCATAGAGGCGTTGCGCAGATGACATCATCCTGAGTCAAGACCAGTTGGGCACCCCACACAAAAGGTGAACGATGAATTTAGGCATGCTGCTTGCGGTCAGTTGTCATCTACACTCGGCCCATGGCTGATAGAAGGACCATTACGTCTGGGTTTCTGGGGTCGGATTTATTTATTCATATGAACAATTTGCTTGCAGTGACCCCTACTCCTAGGGACACCTGAGAAGGGACAGAGGGAGATCAAGTACCTAATTGGTTGTGAAACAGGAGCTCAGAGGAGAACGGGAGAAATGGGAGGTTTGAATTTAATGAGCTGCTTGATCGCTGACGTCTCCAGTGGAATTGTGTAATGTATGCTTACGGGTTACTGTAAACCGTTAATGCTACAGATCTGACCGAAGGTGGTGTGAGAGAGTCTGCGGTGCATTCGGTTGTTAACTGGTGGTTCTGTTTATGCCTGTAGTTCTGGTTGAGAGAGATCCTCAGTTCACCGTTCCTGTAAGTGGATAGCCCCTGTGACCGAGGAACCACTGGAGATTCGGCTGCAGAGATTAGTGTGTAAGCATTTCGGGCGATTCAGCCCCCTCAAGATCGGCTCAAACCCTTAAGCAAAATGTCTTATTTTTAAATGTTTTTGCTAGTCAAGTTTAATTAGGTCTCCCGGGTGTCACGCCTTAGGTTTGACACATGACATGTGGTAGTTGGAATTTTATTCTATGTGTTAAAAAAAAAGTATCTTGACAGCTTGTTTCCTATGCTGCAGAATTAAAATATAGTTTATATATTAAACCCTATTCCTCATGTGGTCTCCTGGGGGTGGATTTATTAAACCACTTAAAAAATGCTATGTGATTGATGTACCAAAAGCGAGTACCTAGGAACAGGCATAAAACCACTGGTATCAGCAGAGGGCAGCCTTCCTTTCCTTATTTAGCGCCCCATTGGCAGCAAAAAGGATGCCAAACAAACCCTGCAGGCAGACCTTTGCACCTGTGCCATACTAATGGGTTCTCCTTGCTGATTTTGTCACCTTCCTGCCGCCAGTTCTCGAGATAAATGGTGTGGTTTTCTGTGCACGTTACCACACTCCCCTCCAGGAAATTTGCCGGCTCTCCTGGGAAGGCCCAGGATTTCTTTATTCCTTAATCAAAACCCTCATAACCAAAGTGCTTGTGTGCCTCTTGCGTTCACTGCACGCTAATCTCACTGCATGCACTTCACAAATCCAACTGGGGATTCGCTGCCTGCTAAGGCAGCCTACTGGCAAAGTGCCCCAGCCTGCCTCCCCACCCACCCAAAGGTGGATTTAACAGTTGTTTACCTGATTACCATGTATCCGGTGACATGTTTGGCTACCTACATTAGTAGGCCTGTACTGCACATCACAAGGCCATAGACATCGACTGCTAAGGCTCACTGACCTTGGCTTATGTGTGATTGTTATTAGGGTATTTTGTTAAAGTCGTTTCCATAGCAATGTTTGAAATCCTACATGTGTATAATGAGGAATAAGGGAGGGGCTGGTGTGCTGATGACTGCTCAGAGTTCATGAACTGAGACCTGTGTACTGTAGTGTCAGTACTGTGTTTTTATATCCTTAAAGCAGTGCATGGCAACTTAATTGGTGCCAGGCGCCTGCCTAGAGCGCCATCTTCTGAGGGGGTGCCAACTTGGCAATGAGATGCCTGTTCATGGCTCCAAGAGGGCTTTAACCTCCACTGCCTTTAAGCCACATTCCGGTGCTGAGGTCTCTGTGAAACAGCAGGGTCTGGATTGTCTCCTTTTCAGTGGTAGGCTCTAAAAAACAACAAAGCCATAAACTACCAATTAGTAGCCGCGTTCCTCATGCATCCCGCGGGTTAGTTGGGTTGGACTTTGGGCCTCCCTTGACGTGATTGAGAGCTTAATTTGCTCACCCTGGTCTCACATTATCGTCCTGCGGTTTTGTCAGCCTTCAGTGCTGAGGAGTGGAAACGGTGCCCATTACTGTCCTTCTGAGACGGCCGTTCAAAGCTGTGGTCCTTGGTCGGCGTAGTGGGATTTCTGCGGGGGGGGGGGGGTCCCCCTCTATCTCTCTTCCTTTTATCCCTCCATTAGCAGCGCTGGTTTGCCAGAGCGCCTGGCCATAAAGGGCGCCCCTTGCCACTGTTTCCAGCAAGCTCAGCGCTCTGTCTGGGGGCACACTTCGCTGGCCGCTGGGCTTTCTTTATTCTTGAAGTTAAATTAGGAGCTCCAGCAGAGCTCCCTGTCGTACAAACACCTGCAGGGTAGTTAAAGGTTAGTTACATCTGAGGCAGGAACAAGGAGTGCCTGGGGGCACAATGGAGACATGTGGTTCGGGCAGCCGTCTGGGTGTGGAGTGGCTTTGTGTGCTCCAGTTTAAGCCGGCGTGCAGAAATGTGCCCTGACTCTTGAACAGCATTAATTGAATTGCATCAGGCTTTGTAGCAGAGGCACCTGGACATAGTCTGCCTATTAAATTTCGATGTGTGCTTACTCTGCAACGGGCAGGATTGGCTGCTTGGGGTAGTAGTCAGGCCAGCGTGTATCGAGATGTCACACATGGATCACGGGCAGCATGTGCTTGAAACGGTGACTCATCCCTCGCCCGACTTGAACGATAAACAAGAAAACGTACATTGAAGTATATTCAATGTATTCAGCACTGTTATACCAACATTCCCAGATACTGACTTCTGTTGATTCGGTTCAATTATTACCAAAGCTGTGGTTTTAAGCCTGTGTCTTTTATTAGCGTGACATGGCCATGTTGGCTAATTGGGCTTGAGTTGGCTTTCGCAGACACCCCCCCCCCCCCTTGTGCCCCTACACTCTCAGATGGGGTGTCTGCTGTAGGGGATAAAAGACAAATCCGGCTAAAAGCTGCATCCTGCATCACAGGCGAACGCGGCGTCCCAGTGCTCCGCACCTGCTGACTCACTCTTGCCTGTTTTTTTAATTTTTTTGCGTGGCTGCCAGCACCAAGCGGCTCCGGTCATGAAGCAAGGGAGGGGGGTGTGAATTTATTCTCAGAAATTTCACAGCACAAATGGCAGTGGCCGCCCCCATTTGCAGACACGGCCACCCCGTTTGACAAAAGGGAAAGCGTGACGGTGTTATTGGGGCGTTTTGTAACTTGTATCTGTTTCGTGACCCAGTGATTTCCTTACGATAAAGACGTAAATCCTTCTTAATTGAGGTGTGGGTGGAATATCCTTCAGGCTGGCTACTAGGTTCCATTCCGGTTTCATTCTCAGCGTTTGTGTAATGGACATGTGCCATGCGCCATGTTGCGTGCAACAGTAGAGGGCACTAGTGAGTTCAAGGTTGGGCCTCCTTGATAACCACAGCACCTCCCTGCTGATATTTTGTTGATGCTGGAGAGCAGTCACTGATTCAGCTACTTGGGATTCTGGTAGAGAATGTGGATGCATTCACCATGAGCCTCTCTGCACCCTAATGGCCCTCTGAGTTTCGCACCCCTTCTGACGGGATGGGGGGGTATTATGCTTCAGTAACAGGCCCCTTAAACACCAGTAGCAGCGGTGGTGGTGGTGGTGGTGGTGGTGGGGGGGTTCATTTATGCAGAGATGTTATGAAAACCCATTCTGCCTCAAGCATTTCCTTTTCTCGGAATTACTTTCTTTTTTTTTTTAAAGGCAAATGGCATCCTGGGGGGTGTCTTCGTGCTCATAGACACGCGGGAAAGGTGTGCACTTTGCAGGTCCTCCCACTTGCCTTGGACATGAAATGGCACATAGATCGCATATACATTTCTGTACAAGGTGGACCTGGCATTCATCATGCAGTTATGAAAGAAACCGCAGCATTTTCATCCCCACATTTCTGTAGCGCGAAGTTCTGTCAGTGTGTCGTGTCCCCTTGGTGCCAGAGGCCCTTGACTATAAACATCTCTGAGGTTTGAGGTTATGAATTCATGTGGAAGAAAACCCCCATCACCATAATGAACAAAAAAAACCCACAGAATTTGGAATGTTCAGCTCTGAAAATGCAACATGTTTTTGATATCTTAATATTTTGTAGCTAAAAACTAATAGTACCCCATATAATTTATAGGGTAGACAGTAGTGTTGTACCTTTGACGGGATGTTGATGTGGAGTCTGGCCTTATAACTGCAGTGAAATGATGCACATCAGCATTATTGCAGTTCCTAATAGATCAGGGTGCGTCAATGAATAATCCATCCATTCTTCCACCTTTGAACTGCTTATCCTGGCCAGGGCCTTGGTTCTAATGAATAATTCAGCTGAGAAATAAAAGATATGAGAGTGTTTTTCTCCGGTTGGGACTGGAAGTTTGCTTGAGAGTATCTGTGATCGTAGTTAGCTGTGGGCTCAGTGCTTACTGTGTGGTTACCTTCATAAAGTGATCATAGCAAACAGTTTTACAATGAAATTTCAAATAAAAGAAAGGTACATTTTTTTGTAGGTAGCTTGTTTGAAAGACCACCTAGATTTTTCTCTATATAATCAGTAACTGCAGCAGGTCCATAACCATGAAAATCACTCCTGGTTCACTGTTCATCCTGCAGCCACCAGTCTGTGCTCTTTGGTACTGATTATGTGCCTCAGCTTTGGTTCACCCACCCTCATCTCCCTACTAAAGACACAGATGAGTGAGATGCCAGCCCCGAGCTGGTCCATCCTGATGCATTCACTGTCTGATGGCTTTGATTATCCTCGGTCTGAAATGTGTGACTGTCTGAGCTAATTAGCTCAGTACAGTACTAGCTTTTCATTTTATTATAATGGCTTGGAACAATCTCATTGTCAGGGATGTTAGGCATGAAGGAGCTGGCTGGGATAATAAGGAATAAGAAAGCCAGATTAATGACTAGCCTGGACCTTTAAACATCAGATAATACAAGATGATATCTATTCAGCCATGGATTCATAATCAGTGTTCAGCAGGAATGATACAGTTGGACCCATGTGACGGAGGGGAAGTGAACTTGGCCTTCTCTCACCTCAGATCAGTTCCTCTTCCCAGGTGAAGTCTCTTTGGAACTGAGATAACGATCACAATTATGAGGTTGTGTGTTGCTACTATCCATCCATTTCCTGCAACCACTTGTCCTATTCAGGGACACAGGGGTCTGGAGCCTATCCCAGAAGCTACAGGTGCAAGCAACCGAGAATGGGGTGCCTGCCTGTCACAGGGCACACTCACGCACCTACAGGCAGTTTGGTAACGCCAATCAGCCTCAGCTTGTTTTTGGAGTGTGCAAGAGAACGTACAAACTCCACACACACACACAGAGCCATGGTGGAGATTTGAACCCTGGTCCCAGAAGCGTGAGGTAACAGTGCTAACCACTGTGCCGCCCCATATACTGCTACTAATCGCTCTAATAAGATGTCCTCACAAATTACCCGAACGGGAGTGAGGAAGCCTTTGAATGATCCCTTAGAGTACAGAGCTCTCCATTACTGTGAATTGTAAGATGCTTGTTAAACCGAGCTGCAGATCTGAGCACATGAGGCCTATCCCGGAGGAAACTCTGGGCTAAAATCACAACCAAATTAGGGAATGTGATGCTGCTGAAGGATGTGGAGGATGTGCCGTGATGAGGCGATAGAGACGGTGGGGGCTGTGCGTGCCGGAAGAGGGGGATACAGTGTACTGCGCTTCAGTCCTTGGGGTCTCCATTGTCCTGAAGTCTGAGCTGCTCATTCTTCGACTCGAGACCTGATTGGGGCTGCCCGTCTATTTGCTGACTGCCAAAGAGAAGAGCCTCCAGCTGTGACCTGCCAAGTGGTTCTGCTGGGGTTCTGGAAGAAAGGCCAATCTGTCCGATGTAGAAATGTCATCAAAGAGGGGAAGATTTAAAAATAAATATGGAGAAGTGTGTCATGTTGCACATGGAGGGTGGCCAGCATACTTCTTCCACTCTGACATTTTACGAGATTCAAATGGGAAAGGAAACTAGAACATGATAGTGGTGAGGACTCCAAGTGTCAAAAACAAGCAGTGCTGTACCTGCATTACTCTTGGTTCGTTCAGTTATTTGCTCTGTGACTTAATTGCAAATATCCAGTTGCTCAACTTGTTTCTTGTCCATAAATAATAAGTCTCTCTCCCTCTCAAACCTATAAGGCTGACTATAGTTTATCCGTGATTCAGCACACTGTAAATAGTACCTTCCTTTGTGGTTCACTGTAAAGAATTCACAGGGTTACTGCATGATTATGGATTTTTTAAAAATTCTGCATTTAATAAGTCTGCTGATGTATAGATATTAAATATGCAATAGAAAATGTGGCCAGGTTGGGAAATCATGAGCAGCGTATGCAACAGCCTCTGAAACTAAAAGGGGCACCAAAGAGATGACCAGAAAAGATATTTCTCATGTTCCTGGATCTAAGGCAAAATCAGGCATTACCCAATGAGTACCTGTTGGATCTTTCTTGCATCTAGTCTTGTTCTGGTGATACCTTCAGGGAGGTCAGCGAGAAGAGCTGTCATGAAATAATGCCGGTATATCACAACGGATAACCACAATGGTCTATGGAGCAGTCTGGAAGCATTAGGATTTAGCATTTTAAGAGCAGCATATTGCTCAGAAGCAGAGAGGCATAAACATTTTTGGTGCACCTGGAGGGGTTAAGACCTCGTTTTCATTCTAACGACATCAATGGTCAGTCAGCCGTATAGTTCACCCATCTGATTGTGATCTGACCCCGTTTTCCTATCAGGGCATGACTGGCCTGTGATTCAGCCTGCCTGCAGTTTCACACTCCCACGTTGCTTGCAGGCGTGTGCACAAAGGATTCTGGGAAGGTCAGCACACTCTCCAGTATAAAACGAGGCAGGAGAAAAGCTCGCGCTTCGTGATGCTGAAGGTGAGGTCCACTGTCCGACATCAGGCAACACCGGGACATGGCATCCTCTGCTGGGGACAGTGAGGTTTGGTGCCATGCTGCACTGTGATGTCATTGTACAGGCTCACCGCCTACTCAGAAGACTTTGATTTGATTGGATGTTATGCTGATGTCAGGAGGGAGATGGGAGGGTGAGTTAGCCGCGTTGTGCACAGCCCAGCCTCCGCCTCCACCTCCTCTCCACTCTGCTCGGTACAGATGAAGCTTCTCAGCACATCTGCCCAAACTGATCTCCTGGAATTAGACATCAGTATGAGAATAGAAACCCGGCGTTTTCTTTGGCGAGGAAAATCGGGTGCCTCCTGATGTCTTCAAGAGATTGTTGCATGCTGTGTGCATCGTGACTCATTATAGTGTGCGCTGTGCGGCTTATAATGGGGGGGGGGGGGCTGATTTTGGCATTAACCCAATAGGGTAAAGCATGGATTCCCTCGTTACTAACTAACACTGTAGTGTTGGATTTTTTAAACATTCTTCTATTCGCCCATCCATTCTGTTATCACCAGGCCATCTCTGTGACGACTCAAGCGATCCTCGTTAAATATTCCTGCCAAGTGACTTCCGGTTTAGTCAGTGCAATGACCTTTGGAGGACTCGGCCTCCCAGGTAATTTTACCCTTAGCCCATCGGCATTGGACCTACCTCTTCATAACATTTTGTGCATTTGGTTTGACTCGCTGCTGTAAGGGCCCATACAGTATCAGTGTCCCTTAAGGGGTGACGTCATTCCCGCTGCGACACTATGGACCCCCACAAGTTCCCCCCTTAATGCTTCACTGCAGATTACTGACTGTGTTGTTTTGATCTCTGGACTGTGAAACATGGAGACGCAGCCTTACAAGACCTCAGAAATCGGTTTCTCAAGAATGACACAAGCTTCTACCTGCTATGTCCGACTGCTGTCGTATAGATTTCAAGGCCAGGAGGGAGGCCTTTAGCAAGCTCGACGGTCAAATAGCTGCTGTTAAATGTGAACAGGGGCTCCGAGTCACATGTGGGTTTTACAGCAAAGTGCTATGTCTTTGTCTTCATGAGGCAGCTTTACTAGTCTTTTGCCTTCTGGTGCTAAAGTATGGTAGGCTGGGCTTACAGTCACCTCTGCTTTTCGCTTGCCACATTTAGTCTTATCTATAATGTGTGTGTGTGGGGGGGGAGTAGATTCCACGGGCTGCCTGCCCCACTTCTTTCTGTTGAGGCTGAGATGATGCAATTGGACAGGTCTACTATCCGCTTGGCACACGGACAGACAGGAGCTGACAGACCATGCCAGGCTCTGGCTCATAACCTCGCCTCTGTTTTTCACAATCTGTCTTCCAACACATCAGCTGAGTGACAAGATGGGCCACTCCCCCCCCCGGCCCGTTTTACTTGCCGTCTGCCCAGGGCAGTGAAACGTGAGGGCGGAGCCCATTTATATGGATGGATGTGGTAAGTGACATGCTACTGTGCTTTCCAGGTGTTAGCAGACAGGTCATCGCCCAGCAGACACTGGCAGGCAGATGGGAGTGGGCTGTCGTCCATTTGCATCACAGAGAAATGAGGATTATCCACATGATGAGGCAGGCATGCGAGATAAGGAATGAGGGTGGACATCATGGAGAGCAGGAGCAGTGATTGTGCAGGAGGAACCTGGAGTATGCAGTGGAAACCTGTGTGATACGTCGAGGACATGCAAAGTCCACAATGAGGGTGGAGGTGGAATTCAAACGCCCATATTTGGACGTGTGACACAACAGTGCTACACAAGACCCTTCACCACTCCCAGAGAGGAGCTGATGGAGGCGGTAAATGTGGAATCGATCTTGCCTACAGAAGATGTAAACCTTGGATTCTGAAGGGTGAAGCTGGCCCCTAAACCTTAGTAGATGAGAATAATAAACACTTCCACTCAAGGAACAAGATGTTCTTGGTCTCCAACTTACTCCTCTGTTAGCCCTCTTTAGGACATCACCTCACCGCTTCCTGTCCCTCCCTCATAGCACCGCCATCAATCTACTGCTGTGACAGAATCCGGTCAAAGTGTGCTGAATCACTTTCAGATATTGTTTGCATTTTTATTGTCTTGCTTTGCTGCTGAAGAGCATGGTGTTATTTGTAGGAGACCAGAAAGTAGTTTCCTCATAAAGCCTCTTTTGTGTATGCCTTCTATGGTTCCTGCAAGGCCATTATTTCGTAACGATACCCCAGTCTCTTCAGATTAAAGTGGAAATTACTTGGTTTATGTAAAAGGGTGTGCAGGAGTCTCTAGTCATTAGGCAAACTGAGAAGGTTCTAGCCATGGCCTTGCTGATATATTATTAATGGCAGGATGAGCACTGCTAGGCAGTAGTATCAGGTTGAAGCTGTACGCAGCTCAGCCCAGCATGGAGCTGGACTGTGCCTCTTAGACTGACAGGAAGCACATCCACCCAAGAGGGACGTCATGTGACTTGGGCCCCCTGGGGCTCATCTGGAAACCAACAGCATGCAGAGCCTCCGGGGAGCCGGCTGAGGAAAGCGCCGTCATGCAGGCCCTGTGTCAATGCCGCAAGCTGAGATGCCTGGACACAAGGCTGATACTGTGGCCAGTGGGATCAGGGCTTCGGCCAGTCATGCAAGTCCCTGTTTTTTATGCTACCGTCTCAAATAAGGTACAGCCAATTCCACAGGATGGACATTCAGTTAACGAGCTGCTTAGGCACTTTACAGGGACATTGGTGAGTGACAGATGGGCAATCGACTTGGCAGGATAAAAGCAAAAAGCATAATTAAAACCTCCAGTAAGTAACTTAATAAAACAAAAGATTTTATGAGCAGCTCCAATTATATAAACTCAAAAATGAGCGTGATACCTCGTCGAGCGCGTAACCTTCCACCGCGCTAAGGCATCTGCCAGCAATTAGCTAGCTTCTGCTGTCAGGCTAACTGCCGCTCAGTCAATCACTTTGGGAGGCGCTGATTAGGAGGCTCACTAATTGCTGGCAGCTGAGCAAAGCCAGCGGCAGCTAGCGCCCATCGACCGGGTGTGAGGGTTGGCTATGGAAGGCCTGTGCAGGGAGCGTCTGGGATTTGATGGATGGAGGAATAAGATGGACAGAAAAATTCGAATTATTCTTGGGGCTGTGCTGAACTGAAAGGTTTTAAATTATGGAACCAGGCTAATTAATTTCCTTTTAGAAACATCCATCCGAGTCTTAATCTCCCACAGCTCATGGAGACAGTGCTGCTTCGAACTCACTTCAATGTGCCTTGTAACCCTCTGGACCAATCCCTAATAAGCAGTGAAAACACTTGCCATTTAGCCAGACGTATATTCAGGCATTGCTCCGGTGAGGTGGGGGTGGGGACTTGTTTTCTTGGAGAGAGAGGTGCCAATCAAATCGGGGATCAGGAGCATCATCTGGGGCCATCTGGCACCATGAACAGTACCCTTTTGGAAGGCTGAGACCTGTAACAAATGCTGAACTGATGCCAAACAAAAAGGAAGGGGGCATTTGAAAGCACCTCCCCAGGTCCCAGACCTAATTGAGCAGCCTGTACCCACCGCTGCTGGCTTTCCCTGCGCTCTAATTTGGGAGGAGGATAATAGCGGGGAGTGGGGTCGTCGCGGGGGGGGGGGGGCATGACTATCTCATGCACCCATTGATGGGGAGCACTTTGCTTTTACACACGGTGCTTTAGGCTGGCGTTCATTTATGGTGGAACAGGTAGAAGCCCGCAATCACGTTATCGCTGTTCTATTATGCGGCCATTACGAACGCAAGCGATCGTCTTAGGGCCAAAGAGCACTACACATCTCGCAGAGCTCAGTATACATTAAAAGTAAGAACTCGACCCCCAGCGTGGTTTAAGACTGTGTTCAGCCCCATCCACATGGTTGTCCACGTGTCCCCATCCATAAATCTGTAGAGGCATCCGTAGCTACGGCCTGCTATACCTTGCCAAGCCTCTCGGATCATGTCCACAGTCTCCACCTGCAGCGGTTGCTAGTTGCTTCATTTCCAACACTCATTATCTGCCCTGGCACGGTTGCTGGTTTTTGTGTATTTCGATATGGTCATTATGTCCGGGGTTACTCCGACTTCTGGAAGCCTGCAGTTCCCCTCTTTCCTGCATCGTCGGTGTGCCATTCTGAACATGAGCTCTGCGACACTGTTCTCCGCTGCTGTAAATCAATCGTACATTATTTAGGATAGTACCAGCCCTCCTGCAATGATAGAAAATGCAATACGTGCAAAATCGGCTTTTTGACACTCAGCAGGTCCAAAGTAAAACCGAGGTTACATGAAGTGGAAGATTCCCGAGGTCGCGTGCGTCCAATAGCTGACATATAATTCACCCTCCGCAGCGGAGCCTGACCCCGAGCAGGAACAGAAGAGGCTGGAAGCAGAGCGCCCCCCACAGGTCAAGCTGAAGGAGAGGCAGAAATTTTTCGAGGAGGCCTTTCAGCAGGACATGGAGCAGTACCTCTCTGCGGGATACCTACAGATTGCTGACAGGAGAGGTGAGCCGGTCGCCATGGTGAGCGGCCGTGTTACATGTGTCTTGACTAATTATGGAATGAGTGTGGTTTCAGACTTTCCCTTGATAAATATATTTTATCTTCAAAATTGCCAAAGGACTCAAGTGGTGGTTAGGACTCTGTGACCAAGGTTGGAAAGTCACTGGTTCCAGTCCCATGGACGGCAGAGATATTTTACCATTGGGCACTTGAGGAAGGCTCTTATCCCCAAGTGCCAACTGTGTCCTCAGATTCTCAGTCATATGTCACTTGAGACAAAAGCATTTGCTAAAGATGTGAAATAATACTGACACGGAATGAGTCTCGCCTATATGTCAGAGGCTTTTTCTTTTTTTAGAGATCTTAGTTCTGTTTGTTTCTTCTGCCACCATTTAAAGGGAGAATCTGAGGAAGTGTAGAATGCACCAGGAGCTGAGAAATGGTCCATTTTCAGTTTCACAGCAGAGAACTTCAATGCCCCCCCCCCCCACCTCCCCACCTCAGCAGAGATGTTTCCTTCTCAGCCATGTTACTGCACAAGAGAAAAGTCTGTGAGCAGTCAGTCACCTTAAGGTCAGGGAGGGCGAACAACTCAGCAAGTCACCTCATATGTAACTGTCCGATAGGGAGGCTTCTTGTGGGCATTTTGGGGAGAACAGCCACATGCAGTGTGTGAGGTTGCAGTGACGTCGATGCATTACAGTGGTAACAGTGCCGTCTCTTCTTCCTGCCCGCCCCGTGGCCATCTCCTGCTGCCTGAGGTACGCAGCCCTGTCAGCACAACAGCAGTGACACATGGCCGCATTACACACATGCGTGTCTGCTGCACAGTGCATGCAGTGTCTGTAAAGCATGCACTGGCTGGGGGGGGGGGGGGGGGACCACCCGGCCGGTGGGCAAGGC
>JAODJX010000049.1:8238092-8253258 GCA_026776945.1 Isichthys henryi | reverse complement strand
CTCCCCCCCCCCCCCCCCCCCCCGCCCCCCCCTCCCCCCGTCGCCCCCCCCCCCCCCCCCCCCGCGCGGCCGGGGGCCGCGGGGGGGGGGGCCGCCACGCTGCTCACAGAGGCAGACAGAAAGTCACATCCAGCAGAGGGGAGGTGGAGCCTTTGCTGATTAAAAAGCACCAGGGGATCTTGGGTAATCTTTCAGAACCGCCCACTTCAGAGCCCAGGGCACCGCGCTCTCTCTTCGCCCTGAATTTAATAAAGTACCTAGTATGAAGGGAACCACACACTGTAAAACGGAGCGTTTACCGTGGTATGAGGAGCATTTATTTGTAAGACGCCAGATCTACAGTGGTACAAGGAGCGGCAGGGCCACCCTGAACACACCTTCCCATCCTCAGTCGCAGAGCAGCAGGGGTTTCCCTCTATTAGCGGTCAGGTAAAAAGCAAGTCACTGTATGTGCTTTTTACTTATCACCTATCTGTCAGGAATAAAAAGCTCACATTTTGTGTCTTACTCAGCATTTACGTTTGATATACAGCCTAGCGCAGTTCTCATTGGTCCACCTGACAGCCCTGTGGTCCAATAGTAGCCGCCGGTTCTGCAGGTGACCCACCTCTTCTTGACCGGGCCATCCTCTGAGTAGTCGCTGCTGCCATCCGTGCTTTGAGTCGAGCCCCGGCCACCCTCCTTGGCTAGGCCTTTGGAGCCCGAGCCATTCAGCTGACCAATCGCCAACGAGCCTGCATGGGGGGAGGAAAACGTTTAAGGTAAACAATAAAAATAGAGGAACAAATGGCCTCATTTCTAATTACGGTAGGGAGACAGATGCGGATCAGAATACGCCGAGTCATGTGACAGACGGGTCATGTGACATATGACAGACCCGCAAAGAGTTTCTCTCAGCATTCACCAGGGTCTCCACACGCTGACAGACGACACCATCAGACGCCAGAGAGACGGTCACTGTCCATTCCGGTCACGCACAAACACACACACACACACACACACACACACTGGGACACCCACAGCCTGTGACCCGGCAGCAGAATACATCCTCTTTTGCGCAACGAGCCCCTCACACACTGTGACAGCGCCCCCCACTGGAGGATCACACACACACTCTTGCTCAGTCAATATCCTCACATACAAACTAAGGATACAGACGCTTTAGATAAACATTTCCCAGTCTGGGACCCACAGCCAAACCACTTTTTGCTCTGGGAGCAAGCAAAAACGTGGACTGACCATAGATTGGGAAACACTGCTTTAGGTGGCTACAGGGATGCATGTGAGGAGCGACTCTCATAAACACCCCCACCCTGTACAACTGCCTTGGGGCAGATCCGTCCCTGGTACACTGCATCTGAGCCAACACACTGAGGCACATTGTGTGGAAGCATGAGGTCAGGCGATCGTGTGTGCCGCTCACTCCTGCTCCTGGGGGGTGGGTGGGCCGGCCAGACGTCCAGCACAGCCCAGTAATGAAGCCCAAGCAGACATCACCGACATCATCACCGACATCATCACCATCACCGACATCATCATCATCGTCACCGACATCATCATCACCGACATCATCATCATCATCGTCACCGACATCATCATCATCGTCACCGACATCATCATCATCGTCACCGACATCGTCGTCCAGGCTTCAATTTCACTATAGACAGATATGCAGTGTTGCCATGGCGGCAGTGCCCGCCTCTTCCTCCTCCATTTCCTCCTCCCTCCCCCCACCATGACCAAAGCCCCAAAGAGCTGTGCTGGGAGAAGAGGGGGTCTCTTCAGGAAGCGGAGGCTTCTGCCCACTGATCTGATCACAGTGGTGAAGCAGTGACCCCTCAGGTTGCGGGGGTGCGGCTGGGTGGGTTAATGAATGACATCACTGCTCATTTTCATGCAGTGACTCCATCCGGAGTCAGAGCCCGTTTCAGGGAGTCCTTCGCACTTCACACCACAGAGCAGCTACTGGGAACCATGAAAAGGAGGCGCCCAGTGCTCCAGCCCTCCCTCAGAAGCAGAGCTTGTCCCGACAACTGAAATCACCCCAAAGAGCATCTCTAGGAAACATGAACCCCCACCTCCGCCTCCCCAGGAACATCCATGAAGCACAGGAAGTGGCAACACTCTGACTGGGGTGGGGGGGGGGGAGCGGTGCCGTGTGAAGCTCCCCCACTGATGGTATCGTCAAGAGAGAATCTCGTCAGAGTCACTTCAAACGGTCCCCATTTCAACACCTCAGGCAAATCCACCATGCCCACCACCCCCCGCCGCCACCCTCAGATCTGCTTTCTCGATGTTCACGCTGGTGCCCCTGTTTACAGTTCCCATCCTCACATGCCCTCCCCCCCCTCATAGTGTGGAATAATCACCAGCCCTTAATAAGTGTGCCTATCTAATGTGACCAGCCTCTCAGCACTGAGGGACATTCACGTGGGGGTGCAACCCCCCCCTCCCCCTGCATTTTCCGAGACCATTCCGGAAATCTGTTGTCCTGTAAAAAAAATGATCCGTTCCACTGCCTATGAAATGCACTTTGTCCATTCAAATGACATATCTGACAAAAAAAAGCGAAACAGCTGAAATGCTTGTTTCGTTAATGGTTTATACACATAACACAAACCAGGCTGATGTGCGTTACAATTAAAATGACACTGGAGAGATGCAGAAGCCCCCCGCCTCCGCCAGCAATGGCTATGCATTTCTCACAGTGTATATAAAGATTATGTATTTTTAAACCAAATTAACATTCAGGGGCATCTGACGAGCAGCTTCAGTGAAATATCTCCGCTTGGTCTGACGGGATGACAGACAGATACATTCCCATCCAAAAGCTACTGACAGCTGTGCAGGTCAAACCTTATACTGACCATATAGCCAACCTGATCCACAGCTCCCATAAACCCCAGCAACAAGTCCTGGCAGCACATGACCACACCCTAACCAATCCGGTTGAGAACATCTGGAGATAAGCCCCCCTCAGCCTGTGCTTTAGCTCTGAGAAGGACCTGACTGGGTGGCACCGATTCACGGAAAGTCAGCTCACCGTTCCCACCCTTGGTTCCATCGCTGATGCCGGCCTCCCCGAGCTGCCGTTTCTGGGAGCTCTTGAACTCCTTGAGGGAGAGGTAGAGTACTCGGCGCACCACTCGCTCCTCCGACCAGGGAATGCCATCACTGTCGTCCTGCGCAAAAATACAGCAGAGGAACATGGATTACCATACAGCCACGGTGCACACCAATAGTCACGTGATCACTATTAACATACAAGCGACATTCCCAGTTCACACACATCGCCATCAGCAAGCACATATGTACACCTGCCCCCTAGTGAAGGAAACGGTACTGCAGCTGAACGCAGCTACACAGAACGGCCAGAGAAAGCATGTGAACAAACACGCTGGACTGGCCAGGGACATCCCTCCCTCCCTGCTACCCGTCACGTAAACACCTGTGAGGTTTTGGACGCCATTCCCATGACCTTTAAGTGTGAGTATGGACACACACACACACACACACACACACACACACACACACACACACATATATACAACCAGCAATATTCCTGAATGTCTAACGTGCCTCCGACCAGAAATGACCGTCTGCTCCCATTCAAAGCCACAGGTGACCTTAAGTGACCCGCTACAGTCGTTTTAGAGGGAACCTGCAGCGGTTTATGACTGACCAGCCAGAATAAACACATAAACGAATGACATCACCCCGCTGAAACCACCATGCAAACAAAGCCCCCTAAAGGCCAGTACGGGAATGGCGGCTCATGTCACGCTCTGGCGGTTTGAAACGCGATTCGGCTGCCGTCAGGGGAGACTGCTCCGCTGATCCAGAGAACCCCGACGTACACCACAACCCCCCCCAGCCCATGCTGCATGTTTGCCTCCTTAAACAGCCAATTAAAAAGTGGGCTGTAGTGGAGACCCACAGACATACACAGACAGATGCCCCCCCCCCATCCCAGAAAAGCCGCCAGCCAGCAGGTGCCTGCCTGTCCCGTAGGTAAACAACACCCCCTGAATAAAATTTGAATGTTCATTTAAAGTACCTCAGAGGATTATGGGCGGAGAGGCACAGACGACCCCCCCCCCCCGTTCCTCTAAACACCGAAAGCAGAGTGACACCGTGGGGGGGGGGGGCATTCATTACAGGAAGCTGACAGGTGAGCAGCATGCTGGCAGGGGGATAGGGAGCTAACTGCGCGTCCTAAGCACGTGCAGGAATCCACAGGAGTCCCTCAGACATGGGGGGCAAGAAAAAAATAATCATAATATATTTATTCAAAATAGGCACGATTTCTTCATGCTAGCCCTACAAGGCTGACTCTGTAAAGCCGAAGGAGCCCATGCACACCCAACCCCCCCGAATAATCAGAGGCCCGTTGTTGCGGTCACGGCTGGCCCATTGTCTCTGGAGCCTGGGTTCAGGTGGGACTGCCAGGTGGGGTGGGGGGGGGGGCGCTCTCTGCACAGTTTGGCAGCTGGCCAGGCCATCGTGAAGGCAGCACTCTGACACAGCAAATGGTGAGATTTCAGCTCTGGTGGGGGGGGGTTGGTTAAGTTAAAAGCTTTTCAGGATTTGGCAGGAGACCAAGGTAACCCCCCCAAACAAAATGCAGCACTTAAAAGGGTCTGTGAAAGGCATTACCAGGTGATTATGAAACAAGTCCAAGGCCCCCCTTAAACGCAGGTCGGGCGAGCAAGCAAACGGGGGCCGCAGCAAACGGGGGCCGCCTCGCACAGTCTGGGATAAACTCAGCACAAACGCAGGAAAATGGTCCCCGGCAATTCAAAATACACAAGGACCAAAAAACGAGAGCAGAGGGCCCATGATCGCACGCTGTCTGCCACACCACTGTCGGGAAAGCGCATCAAAGGCACGCCCCCCCCCAAAAAAAGGACACTGGCCAATCACGCTCCTGCCTCAGAACAGTCCGAGGTCAGAGATATACAGTGTTCAGGGAACAGCATGGCTGCCAGACCACTTTGTATAAAATCAGCTAATATTAAAAAATCCAGGTTCGGCAGCATTAACTAAACTCACTAACTTGTGGTGCATGTATCCGTGGGAACAGGCATGTACTATACAGAGAAGCTGATAGTACTCGACATCACAGCTGCACTGAGGAATTTAATCAGTTACATATAAGCCAGGTAAGTACAGCCGCAATTGTGGGGGGGGGGGGATAATTACTCTAAAAAGGCTTAGAAACAAATGAACACAATAACAGACGGTTACACTCTTCAGAGCGAACAGACCGCAGACAGCCCCTCCCTCGATGTAACGCCGCTCCTCCCCTCCCCACAAGGTCCGCCCTCTATATAGGCCTGTCTTCACAATCACAGCACTGCCGCTCACAGCCCCATCTGCCCTGCTGAGGTCGACAACAGTTCGGCATCCGTGAGCCACCCCCCAACATGAGGTCATGCGTGATTACTGCCACAGAAACACGCATGCGACCTGGGGGCATCCCCCTCCCCCCCCCTCCTCGATCTGGGAGAGCAGGTCCATAACAGGAACACCCCCCAGTATCACGTAATGGAAAAATGTCCCGATTGAACCGAGGGAGGATGAATACAGCGCTGGGTCAGACCAGTTAAAGGTGAACAGGAAGGACGGCTGACCCCCCTCTTACGCGTTGCGATCAGGCAGGAGGGGAAACCAAGACGCTTAAGAAAGGATTTGGTAGGGGAGGGTGGCAGTGGGGGACTGTCTGTAAACAAACGAGTGCAGATTCATAAGGCAGGTTCTATTTATAACCGAGTAGATTTCACCCAGAGCGCCGGCCGCATGCCAGAGGAACCCTTCCTGCGGTTATGAGACGCTACCGGGCCACCGCCTTCGACTCCCCTCCAGGAGGGGCGAGCAAGCCCCCACGTACGCACCAGGGGAGTGTCAGTATCCTGCTCTAAAAGGTGACACGGAACTGGCAGCTCTACCTTCCCGGTCACTCCTCACTCCGGGAGGGGGTTCGGGTGACAGGTCCGGGGGCTAATGGAAGCTCATGGTGTCTGCCAAGGTTGCTGTCTGCATTGGGGGGGGCAGCTTTTGGCAGTTTATACCCATGAGCCCAAAGTTCTAATAAAACAGGCTTAGCTGAAGGGGGTGTGATGTTCAAAGGGAAACTTGACCCCCCCCCCCTCCATCCGCCCCCTCGTGGAGGTCCTGGCCCCCGGATGTCGGGCCTCTCCCAGGCGCTTTTCATTTCAGAGCGGCCCTGTTTGTCTGAGGGCCATGGTGCCACTCCAGCGGAGCCCCACACCACCCCAGGTGTTTACGAGATGACCGGCAGGGTGGGGGGGGGGGGGGTTAGGATCTCGAGGACAGCAGCGAGGAGTGTTACCAGCTTCCAAAAGTCATCCGTCCCTTTAAAAATACCTCAGCGAATAACAGCCCAGCGGGTCCCGGGTCAGAGGGATCGCCGTCGCTCCAGCTGGCTCAGCGGGTTCCTGGTGTGGGCATCAGGCCAGCCTGGCCCCCCCGCCCGCCTACCCACCTGTGCTAAGCAGGTCAGTAACACTCACCCATGGGAAAACATAACACTTGCCAACCCATAATAGCTTGAGTCTACCTCCCCTGGCCCAGTAAAGCACAACTCTGGCCAACATATGGAGAGCACTGCCTCGGCCTGCAGCAGCATGGGTTATGCCATGATCCCACAGTAATGAAATGGCCCTAAAGGTACAGCCCACGACCTCAATACAGCAAGACGAATTTCCCGGAAATCCTTTCCACATGCCGGCACTGAGAGCAATGAGGGGTGAGTTAAAGCACAGAGTGCAGCTCCGGTCAGAATAAAACAAAAGGTCAAAAAACAGGCGACGTTTTTATAAAATCCACATGAGCCCCAGAATGGGTATAATGATTCACCCAGATCCCCTAACGGGGGCCATGGTGCACGTAAGGCTGTAACAACCCCCCTAAAACACAGCAGACTCGCAAACCTGCCCTTTGTCAGAAACGCCACAGACAAGGGAGGAACCCAGGACACGTGATAGGCTGAATCAGGTCACATGACTTAAGCAGG
Source organism: Isichthys henryi (assembly GCA_026776945.1). NCBI lineage: Eukaryota > Metazoa > Chordata > Actinopteri > Osteoglossiformes > Mormyridae > Isichthys > Isichthys henryi. The sequence goes on along the minus strand of JAODJX010000049.1, from coordinate 8,246,222 downwards.
AATGTATCTGAGCAGATGATTCGCTGCCCCAAGGCAGTAGCCCTACGGTGGACCCCGCGTCGGTCAGGCCAGGCAGAGCCTCCGAAAACATGCTGGCTCAGGGGGTCAGACTTGGGGGCTGAGAAGGGTCAAATCCCTCTCGTCCCCTGCCCTCAAAAGAAGGGCGCTTCCTGGAAAGACCCCACCACTTCACCCCCCCTAGGCTGAGTGTAAACAGCTAACTCTGAGTTAACTATTAGACCAGGTGAAAACAGGCCCTCAGCAACCCACTTGATTTGGACCCAGTCTGGAGGGAGGGTGACTAGACCAAGCGGAGGAGTCAGCCTCCCCTCATGGGTACTCTGACCACAGCCAATCGGCATAGGGCGGTGCGAGCGGGTGAAGCAGTTATAAAAAGGGCCGCGGAGACGCGCAGGAATCCAACCAGCGAGGAGCGGAGAAGTTGCAGCAGATTCCCTGCCTTCATTATTCCAGCCTCCCCGAATATCCAAATGCCATCTGCATCACAGAGAAAGGCCTCGCTGGAAAGGCCGGGGGGGGGCACTGGCAGCTCCAGGGCCTCATGCCCGTCACATTTCCAAAGGAGGAACTGCAACATGCTTTCATCGCCCCCGCAAGCGGCATGGCCCCTCTCACACCCAACTGCAAAGGGCCATTGTAATCCCACCCCCCCCATGCAGAGATTCGGACACATGTGGGCCACCTTAGTCATCCAACAACGGAAGTCTACCAAACCTCCCTCTCTGGGTATTCGGAAGGCAGGGGAAAAGCTGATAGAGGGGGACTTAGCCAAGCTGAGACACCCTGCAGGGAGGGGTCACAGAAGGTCGCTAGGCATGCAAATAGAATGTGTTGGAGGTGGGGGTAGGTACTAACTCAAGGGCGGAGCCACAACTAACAAAAGTGGAACAAAAAAGGCATGCAGGCAGGACCATACCTGCGGGAATGAAATGCCAGCTGACTGGGAGCGCCACCCTCCCCAGGATCCGGCCCTTTAAATAGCCGCCAGGATCAGAATTCACCCCCCCACCCCACCAAATTATGACAAATACTCATGTGATTTTTCTCCTGGAGACGCAAATTCACTCTGCAAAGACCAAACACCATTTTCTTACAGCACGCCGTGGGCAGTGAGAGACGCCCCAGGTGACCGTACAGGTCACATGACAGGAAGAGCCCAGGCAGATGACACATCACTAGGATGGCATGAGGATTCCTGAACTCACGGGGGGGGCAACCAGCAGGTCGGGAGCCATGAGCAGGGGACACATATGAAAAGGTACGGTGACGCCCCCCCCCCTACCCGGTAGCAATAAGCAGGTTGCACATCCCCCCCTCCTCCCCGGTAGTTATAAGCAGGCTGCCCATTTATTATCAAGGCCAAGTATCAGTGCTGTTAATAAAAAAAGGTTTTTCAGACCAAGACACATTCCCAAGTCCATCAAGGGCAATAAAACTTGATAATTTTACCCAAACAGATTTTTAATGATAGACACAATCCCACAAGCAGCTGCAGTTTTTATCAAAACAGGCAACACGCATAAAACCACACTGCCTCGTGATCTCTGAAGAACATTCTGGGTGTGGGAAAGTCAGGTCCGGATCGGGCCCTCGTCATCCGAGCCCGGCACCTGTCTAGTGACGGGACAATTACAGGAAGCCATTTAAAATGAGCAGGAAGGCAGGGCTGGACAAGACAGGACTCAGCCAAATGTCATTAATTATCCTGCACTGGGCCACACAGTGCCTCTGGGGCATGAAAGCAGGGAGGAGTCATCCCAGGAAGGGGGTGTCAACACGCATGGGCCACACGCTCGCCAGGGGGATTCACACCCTGCAGATGCGGCAAATACTCCAGGCTGCTGGCAGGCCACAGCGGTGAAGCGTAACTTCCGGGTGGGGGGTTAGGAAAGGGGGTTCCTGTGCCCTCCCCACCCCAGGGAGAGGCGGCCGTCCTCAGGTGCCCCCGGCCTCGCGGTCCGCAGCACAGACTCCACGGAAAAGATACTGTAACCAGCTGAGGTTTTATGGGAGCCTTGGAGAGAAAGGGTGGCTTTGTTTTCGCCTGACTGGATCCCATTTTCTTTTTTTCTTTCCTGGGGGGGTAGGGGTCCAAATGAGTGAGGGTCCACTTTGTAGCAGAGCAGAGACTAACATGCAAGGGACTGTGCTGACAGGGTCCCCAGGACTGGATGGTTGAGCCCCCCGCCCCGAATGTTTCTGCCCCATCTGCAGCCACACAAGGGATAAAGGGGGCTTGCAGAGCCAAGATGCATCATGGGTACTGGAGTCCCAGTCTGCACCCAGGAGGCCAAATGTCCTTCAAACCACATTGAGTCAATAACACATCAAGGGGCCAAAAAAGAAAAATGTCCACCATCAGTGAAAATTGAAAATGCTTTTTCAAAATAATACTGTTGCTACTAATAACAGTAATAAATACTGTCACTGTGCTCCTGAGGGGAGGCCTATTCTTAACCTAATAACAGAGTACTGAGCATGAACCTGCAAATTACCCGCCTGAAATAGAAACGTAACCTTATATTCAGACGGAGACTCTGAAAATGGCAGCAAGATGCCACACACCACGCTGGCGGCCTGAGCCCTAATTACGCTGTCGGCCGTGTTAACGAGGCTGACAACATCACGGCCTACAGCGGCCTTTCAGGGGCAAATCGGCCTCCATACGCACAGGCCGCCTAAAAGGCTGACATTACGGTTCCTTGGGAGTAAAAGGGGATTCCTGTTCCACTGTGACCTGGACGCCCACCCCTGTTCCTCTACAGCCCTGCTCCAGTAATGGTCAACAGAGAGGAATGGAGGGGGGGGGCAGACACCCTGAGACAGTTCATGTTCGATATACATAGATACATATTATACGTATTTCCATCTGCCTTCATCCCCAGGAGGACGACCGCCACTGATAGGGTTGTGGAGCTTTAAGATTCCGGTAAATTCCCGGAGGAGCACGAGGTCTACAGCTTTCCTGGGGCTCCTTTCCGGCCTTCCCACCTTTTTAGAAGCATCTATGGCTGATTATGCAACTTTCCCGAAACCTGCGGAGCACTCAGGCAGGACACCGTGACGGGACATGCAGCCTCCTCACCGTGCAGAAGCCAGCGCCATTCAGCTGGGCCCTTTAAAGCCCAATAAAGCCATATAAACATGATGCCATAAACCGTCACGCAACACGCCCTCCTCACGGACACATGCACACGGAGTCACACTTAATGGGCTGCACTGCCCCCCCCCCCAATCACTCAGACCTGCATCTGCTTCCATGGTCGTTAAACATTGATGAAGACCAAGCTGAGCCCGCCAGCAAGGGGCGGTATAGCCAGCCAGCAGGCGCGACTGAGAAAGGGTGGGATGGAGAGGCGCCACCATTGCTGCATGGGGCATTAATGCGGGCGATCATCTCCAGCCATGACATCTCACCAGACGATCCAAGGTAAAAATGAAGAGTAAAGATGGGAAGGGTGGTCTATAGGGGGCACTACGGGTCAGGGAGAGCAGGTGGGCCCAGTGGGTGGGGGCGGTTGGGGGTTATACCATATGCATTCTGCGAAGGTTGAGTGGGTTCACTCAAAGAGTCCGTCAATCACCACTCACCAGCCAGCGCCCCCCACCCCAAGCTGCCCCCCCCCCAAATAAAGGTTCCTTTTGTATGACAAATGCCAACAAAAGATCCACCCACCCAGCCTCATGGCCCCTAAACACCTCCCTTGCCACCAGTCAGTGCCTCCGCCCTGGTAAGAGAGGGGGGGGGGTCACACCCCCAAGTCAGCGTAGCCAAACTGAAGTACAACCAAGCCATAGGAGCAGAGAGAACATGGGGTCGTAAAACAAAACTATTCAAATCAGTCTCTCTAAGCATCTGACACCCCCGCCCCCCCCATTTTAATAAAAGGTTCTGAGCACAGCCCATGCAAACAGGCAGCATTCACATATCATGCTGGAGAGAGACGTGTTTGAACTGCTTCTCATAGTCAAACCATGTATTTGTGTGCTGAGTCCGAAACATGCCCCCATTAGGAGGGGCACGCTCACCCCCCCCCCCCAACCCCTGTCGGCCACCTCTGTTCTCCTCACCATCCAATTTCACAGAGAACACAGTGTGAGCTTCTCCTGCCAAATGAGGCAGCCCTGCCCAAAAGGGGGGGGGGGGCGGAATGGTACGTGTTGTTCCGACGATCTGTCAGAGCCGCGAGCCCCAACCGCGCCAATCACTTCCCTCCAAAGCAGCCACTGTCATGCAACTCACCAATCCAGCCAACTCGTCTGAGCTCAGGGCCATACAGCCATCGACCCGTCGGATCAGAACCACTGGCTTGAGAAGCACAAGAATGGTACAGCGCCACCGGTTTGGCCGCCAGGGTCCCGGACGGGCAATTTGTCCAGCATGCAGCCTCAGGACCCGTGATATTTAGTGCAACCCCCCTCCCCACGACAGCACAGAGCACCACCAACCTTCTCTGAGCTGCCTCAGGCTGTGCCCCCCCATCCCTCCCGCCCCCCCAGCACACCTTTGGGACTTTTATAGCTCAAACAAAATCTTCATCCATCACTGACAGCACCAGCGGCCGGGATGTGGGAGGGGGCGTGATGAAGAGGGGTGGCGTGACAGGGCCGGGCCAGCGCTTCCTTCTGCCCCCACCCCGCCGCGTCTGCAGGAAGTGACACGCTGAGAGACAGCCACGGGAGCCCGGTTCGAGCCCTGCTAACAGGCTACCTTTCACAGGCCATTTACAAGTCAAACAAGCCTCTGCCGCTCAGACAAATCAGGGAGTGGCAGCCTGAACCAGAGCCCCCACCCGCCTGATCTCACCGTCACACCACAAGCTCTCAAAACCAAAACCTGCAGAAGAATTCTGCACACCCAACAGGCATGGGGAGAGGAAGCGGAGCCAGTCACAGTTAATGTCCTAAGGATGGGCGGCCAGCAGGAGGCACTCTCACGTCAAACAGTTACCTCCTGCTTCACTGAGCCCCTCCCCATGCAGAGACATGCAGGCAGGTGGCCTCAGCATGTTGAGGCTTCAAATCCCCACAATGTGGACTCTGGTCCCCCAACTCCCCAGGGATACGTGCAGCTGGGGGCATCACCAGTGACAGTGGGGGAAAAAAAAAAACAGGGTCACTGACAGCTCACTCTTTCTAGTGGAGGGGGAGCACACTTATCAAATCACCAGTCTTTGTGTCTCCCAGACACAGAACCAAAATCCAGCCTCTCATGGAAAAAGGCCTGTGATCCAGGGTAATATCCCAGAGCGAGAATGGACACCGCAGCAAGAAGATTGCCTGATGTGGTTCAGCCCATTGGTGAGTGACCCCGCCAGCCTTCCCAGAATCCTTTGAGGCGAAGCACTGCCATAAAAACCCATCCAATGCAGCTTGCACAACATTTCCTATATACCTAGATATTCACCAGATTACAGGGACCACAGCACAGCGCTTTCTTACTGTCACTTGTTCAGATCTCTACCATCCTGACCAGTGCATAGCAGCAGGCTGACTGTTTACCAATTCGGTAAGACTGGGCATGTGAAGAACTTTGACGAGAGGCAGGCAGACACACACACACACACAGGCCCAGAGATGCACGCCAGGGCTGGGAAATCGAAGTGGCAATTAAGATTTTGCCTTATAACGATTATCAAAACAAAATTATTCAAATTATTAATCATGCTGTCAATACTGACCAAAATCTTAGTAGTTCTAACACATGGAGACTCACAAATTCTCTCACACACAGACGATTCTAAATCACCCCACACTTCTCAGGTCCCCACTGTGACGAACCGAAATGACCCCAGTCGTATACAACCACAACACACCAAGCCCATTGTATAGATGGCAGATGGCATGTAAACGCAACCTTTAAAAATAACCTAAGATTTTAAATAACTCCCGCCCCCATAAACTAGCAGCCTGCAATGAACATATGCCAACATATCTGACATCGTTTTCCCTCCGCTGTTCGACCTATGAAATAAAATGTTCTACGCTGATGAGTCATTTCTGCGTGTGTCTCATGTGATTGACCAGCCGCCATAAGTGGGACTAGGCACTGCCGGCCCTCCAACCGGGGCAGAGGGGAGCTCAGTGGGGTTTGCTTCCAGAGGTGTCACTGAGCCTCACTCTCTGACATGCAATTCAAGACTAGGTTCATGTCAAGTTCTCTAGGGAAAATAATAGGAATGACTCGTTAGTGTTGCTAATCTTTATTTGCGATCAACATTTCTTCTGATATTTATGAAAAGGAACCCTAATGCTACAGGCATAGAGCGAAGGTAGTTAAAACTTAATGTATGTCTAACTGGATTTATCCTGGATGAGGATCCCAGCGTTTGGGAATCATCCTCTCACACAGCACTGGAGCAGCAGGAAATTCACACTGCTCACCGGTTAGGCATACAAAATGCCTCAGCACGTCTGACTGGCCATGGTGCCATACTCTCGTCTTAAGGCCCGGGCTGTTCAACTTCAAGCACACATCTAACCCAGCTAAACAAATAACTCGCAGAAGAACTTCTTTTAATTGCACACTAACAAATTAGCAGGGGGAGGGGGCAAACGAACATTTTAACTAGCTGAATATCGCATTTACCCAGAATGCACAGCAAGCCAGGGAACCCTGATCCATACGCTTCCTGCCATCCTTGGCCAATAGAAAAGCACGTTGGTGGAGAGGGGTGATCTGGGATGCCGGAGAAGGTTAAACAAAAGCAATCTCTCGGAGAACACCGATATGCACGCACACACCGACAAATACACACACTCTCACTCACACACACACACACACACACACACACACACTCTCACTCTCACACACACACAGATACCGACAAATACAGACACACACGCAGACAGGTGTATAACCAACAAAGACCTCGCAAAGGTCACGCTTCTGCTAGCAATTCCTCAGAGTTTCTCTTTCTCCATTTATTCACCTTCCCGAAATGTCACAATCTTCAAACTGAAATAATCAGATTAAACAAACATGGTAGCATCTCTAAACGACGAAAGGTTTCCCGGATGAGGGAATGCTGGTCCGAGCTGTAGCTCAACATCCGTACTGGAGCTTTTGTAATAAAACTGCGCGATGTGTCAGTCGTAATACGTTTTAGCCCCCCCCCCCCAGAGTAGGGCTGCACAATTAATTGTAAACAAAAAAATAAATCACGATCTCGATTCACACCTCTATGTGATCTCATTTCAAATTACAACGGTTCTTCTGGATTGTATCTCATCAGCTGGATCAAAACGAGCGCTTTTCCATAATTCTGCATTCTCATTAAAAGCGCACTTTTCCGCCGGGCCAGGTACCTTACTTTTGGCACTTCAAGAAAGGACTAAAAGTACGATATTTCATTGTGCTGGTTTTCCACTGGCGTAAAAACCAGTACCGGTACTGAATGACAACATGTGTGATCTTAAGATCATGTTTTTTCTTAATTTCAGTTCTGCATACAGACATTATAGCACAGGGAATTTCACTTGCTGACCAATCACAGGATTGAGCCTCTTAGGCAGACTCCAAACAAAGCAATCAGGGCATGGACTGGCCTATGAAAACATGAGTGTAAACCCATCACAAGGAGAGATCATCCAACTCACAGGCCACAGGACCCCCCCACGACGAACATCACAAGCCCAGGAAGATGAGGAATAGCTGCAGTCAGTGATGTACTTCACTAGGACAGAGGGAGGGTTCAAGTCATGGAAGAACGGCTTGATGGGCCAAGCACACTTAAGGATTTCACAGAAACGAATCCAGGCTTGCGTTCAAAAGACCAACGTGTACGTGACACTGCCCTTGAGGACTGTGGGTAACACCAACGTGGGCTCAACCCAGGCACCGCGGCAAGGGAGTGCCGAGTCAGCCCTGTAGGGGAGAATCCGTGCGAGTCACACGAGTTCTCTTGGCGTCCACCCCCCTTCCGGGACCTTCCGTGGAGCCGGCAGCTGGAATCCATTCTGGTGACGCTACATCCACAAGTGGTTGTTTTGGAAGAGGCCCTGTTAACTGCAGCCGTGCACATATGTTCTTAAATAGGATGGGGGGGGGGGGGGGGTCGGTGAAGGGCGGGGGAGGGGGGGAGGGGGGCATGCGCGCGGTCGTGCTGA
>JAODJX010000049.1:8211325-8228982 GCA_026776945.1 Isichthys henryi | reverse complement strand
GCGGGTGAAGTCACTGAGAGTATGGTCTCCGATAGCACATCCCCAGTTAAAAGGGATGGAAATCTCGGCCACAGCAGAGTTCATTACGGTAATAACGTGTGATGGCTTCATCGTATTCGCTTTGGGAGGGACAAGAAAGTCAGCTGGTTTGTAGCAAAAAAAATAAAAATAAAAATCTTCTTGTGATCTGTAATTTTTATTAATCCTTTACTGAAAAACTTTTTATGGGGATTTCTGTTTTATTCATTTTGGTGTACGACGAGACCGGATATCTGAAAATGAAGAATCTAGAAGTCATGTAGAAGTTATTGCACGCCTGCGTTTCTACATACTAGAGACATAGAGGAAAAACAAATCGTGGATTTTAAAATGTGCCGAGATGGGAGGTGGAGAGATGCACTGCTGGTCACGTAAGAGCCGGGATTACCGAGGTCATTAGGCAGCGTCGCCATCACGACACGATTAGTCAGGTAGCGAAGTCCATTTGTCACCTGAACTGGCAAATTGAGTTAATGCTGCACTACAGGCTATATAGGAACTGCGTAATATCAACCTGATTACATCAAAGCGACTGCAAACTTCACACCTTACTGAATTTGTCAGCATTAATCGTTGAGCTTGCCACGGATCCATCAGCATTACAGTTAATTGGACCTTCTAATGAATTCCGTGTATGGACCATACCTTTTCCCCTAGGTAATTAAGTAACCCAGTAAACATCACATTTACCCAGTCTGAAAAGCAGATTCAGGATTAACAGCACGTAAACAAACTTTCCTGACTTCTCCCGTCCTCGTCTGCAGGGTACCAGTACCGAACGAAGCAGTCGGTTAATCGGGGTTGAAAGCGCACTGATATGAAACACGGGTTATTAGGGAGTAAGTTTGTTGTAAACATGAGGAATAACAAGCCATTTGGGTTGCTAGGGCCCACGTAAGGTGTACATTCTGATTATCGGGGGGGGGGGGGCTATTAAAACAAATGACTGCAGCACGAACATCGAGAGAGAACAGCACACTAGGCCCTGACGATGCGTCCGGCGTCACAGGCGGGAGGGAGACGGAAACAAGACAAAACAAAACCCAAACTGAATACGGCAGACCGGCGACGCCGAGGAGGCCACGTCTCGGTGGACGGCATCGTCACCCTGCGTCTTCTGGGACCGCTTAATTCACAGCAGAGGTCACGTTGGCCAGGTCCAAGATCCGGTCCGTTCCTTCGGCAGACGAGGACCGTTTGCGCGCCTGCCAGCGCCACCTGTCTGGTGTCGATTCACACGCCAAGGCACGACCTTTCGGGGATGTGTTCCGGTCCCGGAAAACACGCACACACGGCATCTGAGTAACCATGGCGACCTTTCAGGTAACGCATCTTGTGGGATTGTTCATTAAGTGCATCGAATGTGCGCTAGAGGAAGTGACGGATAAAAGAGGGCTGCCAACTTCTGATTGACCATTAAAGTCAATGATGTATATGCCTGTCATAAGAGAGACATATATGTTGGTTTAAGGGGGGGGCGGGGGGGGGGGTTCCTTGCTCTGATTTCAAGTAGGAACTGCCAGAGCAGATGTGCCATTTCTAAACCCTTCAAATAAAAACAAACACAAAATAAATACAAAAACGTCACCCCCACTGGAGTGTTTGACATTCAGATGTGCCGAATCCACCACCCAGACCTCTAGCTATTTTCTCCAATCCTTTCCTGAGAATATCCGTGCACCCGTCTGTCAAATCAAAATGAATACATAAGTACACAGAGTGTCCCTTCGCACTTTTTTTAAAGACTCGTTCCCTTCATCTGCACCGAATATCTCGCACGATAAACCCTCCGTATTCTAAGACGTGTCTCTTCGGCCTCATGTTTTGTCTGCTTATGCTACACGTTAGAAAATCTGCTTAAAATTCTCTATCGGTCTTTTGTTCAACTCCACTTGTTAACGCCTAAACTTCAAAGGAGGCCCCTTCATTAGCTCGGACCTACAAATCCCTGTCAGTCATTTACATTTGTTAAAAAAAAGTGTGTGTGTGGGGGGGGGGCTTCATTTTTAAGTCCAGATCACTGAAATCTAACTCTAATTCAAAGTTAAATCCAAATATTAATTACAATCCCGTGTATAAAATAATAATAAAAATTAAAAAAAATTAAAAACTACACAAAATCTTTAAAACAAAAAACAACCGGAGAACAACTTTCGCAAAGGCTTATAATAGAATGGTGTCGGCGGAAGAAAAATATGTGAGCAGAGAGATGTGCGTGTAGCCAGGACGACAATGAATGGACGAGGGCCGCCTGAGACACTGACAGAACGGTTACTGTACTTGTATTTGGGATTTACTTTGGTGAAACCTCCCTCCCTCGGGTTTTCGCCGATGAGTGACGAGGAAACGCAATAACAATTAAAAATAACGATAATAATAAAATAAAAACTTTGACGTATTTTTTTCCATTCTATGATGGTACGAAAAGTCCAAAATTATGACGTTTGTGCATATTTTCAAAGCCTGTGATTTACCGGGGTTTACGTATGTATGCGCAATAAATTAATCAAAAATATTTGTCATGCAAAATGATCAACTGCAAGCCAAAACATGGCCTATTGTAAAACTTAAAATTATACTTCATGTTCTTCATATATACCAAAAAGTATACACACTAAATGAATTTTCAGTTATATACACATCACACATGAACTGTTGATCTTTTTCAGTTTCACTTGCCATATCGTTTAAAGGTTTTATCTTCGATTTTTAACACTGGGTGTAAGGTGAATCCGCTTATGTCAGTGTTTCATCGAAGTGTAACATTTATCTGCGCAGGTAGTTTGGGAAAACACACAGTTGTATAGCATAGTACACATTAACCTACATAACAAACACCTGCACCTATTTAATATCAAAGCGTGCTGCAAATAGGGCTCAAATAAACCTATTAAATATACAATGTAATGTTATGGAACTGAGCAAGAACTATTTATTATTTCGTCACATTTTAATTATTCGCGCTCTATTGTATAAGCAGGGTTTCCTTTGCTTTTAAACAGACAAATAAATTAAATTATGGGTCAGTTATAAGGCATTTGCGGGTTACAGGATGTATGGACAAAGTGGATTTTGTAGGAGACAATGAGTCGCTCTTACCTGCAGACCGCCTGGGCGCTTGCTGCTTTCTCCTCGGCATACTGCTGTCCAAGACTTTCCACAGGACTTTTCATGCAGGAATCAAAATAATTGGCGATCGAGGAAAGGAAACCAGTGCAACAACACGGATATATAAATCGCTGCAAGTTTCTTCTCTTGGTGCTTGTTTGAGTAAATATTTAGAATCGATGTCTATTGGAATCGTTTCAAAAGGATGACTTAAGTCCCCAAGTCGATGCAAGTTTTTTTTAAAAAAATGCCTTTTTTCTTTTTTCCTTTTATAAATATTGATATAAAGGTAACAAATAAAAAAAACACCTTCTGGTGGTATCACTAGATAGCTACGACGTGATGACTTCGCCAACTCAGAGCATGTTGACCGAGGAGAGACGCATCTCAGCGTATCAGTTTAATGGCAGAAAAATAGACAGTCATCGGAGCTGAGTTTCACTCCCCCTGGTTTCCATCGGAAAAGCTCAGCCTTGGGGTAATACTTTGAGGTCGCGTCTTCTTTCCGGGAAAGAAAGAGATCGCTGTTTTTAAAAATAATAATAGTAACAATAGCAATTAAAAAACATCAACAACTCCCACATGAGAAACAATGTTTTACATTGTATTTCCGCCTTAGCGCTCTTCCCAAGTTAAAGCTCTGCGATCTGGGAAACGCAGGGAAAGCAGGGACTGGCATGAGAGGGTGAACGGCAGTCAGTCAGTCAGTCACTCCGAGATCAGACAGCCTCTCCGCCGGTGAGCACCTTCGGTCCTGCGGATCACACACTCGCCTTGGCTTTACATTGTATCGACACTGATAAAAAATAACGCCGAGCGCCCCCCGACCCCCTGCTCCAGGTACATGCGGCCACTTGATGTAGTGCGGAGCCCGCAGTTAAAGGGGGTCCAGATGAAAGGCGCACGTCCACTCGCACGCAGGGACGGACTTGGACTAATTGGTCTTATTTGAAACTCCGGGGAGCGGATCGGACCGGATCGGGCTTCGGGTCTTCCTCCGCGAAAAATGCAGCGCACATTCAGGGTTGCAGGAGCGCCTCAGACAGCCTCAACTGATAGACAGACGCATCGAGTCGGTCCCCCTGCTTCACGTTTACTCCACCCCTCGCTACGAGCGTCACCCTGACAGTCAAACCTACCTGTCAATCTTTTTAATTGTCTTGTTTTTTCCTTGTAACTGAGCGATCCGACAAAGGGAGAGCGACACTCACCGCACATGTGGGACGTGCTCGCCTTTCCCGGCCATGCAAATACTTTGCATTTTTTTACGGACCTGTTTCATTATTTTACGTGCCATTGTGTTTTATAGCCACTGTTGCCGGCATTGCCGTTGTAATTAAGGGTGTACACGTAATAAACTTACAAGTAGTACTTGCAGTAATGAGTAGTCGTGGTGATACTACATAGCCACAATCTACAAAATATACAAAACTACAATACAATAACGCTGACTTCACCTTTATAGTAAAAATGGGCTGATGCAGACCATACTTTTTGGTGGCATTTTGCTGTTTACCCTAAGATACAATGCTGTCAATTCCGAATGTTTAATATGAAGGAGAAGCTTTTATTTTGTAAGCTGTGGCGCTGTATTTTTTTAACAGTTCATATTTTCAGCAATATTTTGACCTTAAACACCGAAGCCGCGCAGGTGAAGCACGGTGCCGGGTACCCTTCACACTGCGGGCCAGGATCAGCACGCTTCCTCGCATGCCGTGCTTCCCATTGTCCCATGAAAGACCCCATCGCTTGCACTTGTGCAAGGGATCGCTTTCCAAGAGTGTGCATCGCTACAGCCTTTATCTGGCGACGATGCAGGAGCTTAACAATGGGAGCTGCAAGTATTTTGCAGGATGTGTGAACTCGCCGCGCTGAAAAAGTGGGCACCACTATTTGCATCCTTAAAACGTGTCTTTCCAAGACTGCTGGAAAAAAACGGGCTTCTGGAAACTGTAGATTGATTCGTTACACCTTACGAGGAAGTGACTATTTCGCACGGGAAGGGGAGGGACTCCGCGTGCAAGTCTGCGAGCGCATAAAGGTTTTGTATGCTTGTGCATTACTTATTGAACAATTGGACACATCTACAAATTTAGGAACATATTGCCATAAGTGATGCAGTTATTCGGTAAATATTCTGGAATACACTAAGTTAATAACATAGGTGTATTTTAAGCTATTGCATTAAATCAGCAAAATTAACAGCGAGCGCTACATGCAAGCAATGCATAGTGCCCATTAACTTTGTTGTTTTTTTGTCTCTCGCTCTCTCTCTTTCTCTCTGTTGGTGCAATGCCCTTCCGTGTTTCTAGTTAGTCCTCGGTGGGAAATGCGGAATAAGAAAGAAAAGAACACTTTGGACGCCAGTGAGATTCGGTCCATCGTAGACGTATGGCACTCCACCCCACCTCTGGATATTGCAAAGGCTCGTCAGCACCTAGGCTACACCAGATTTAGTGAAAATTTCAGTGAGGCAGTCCCTGTGAACGGTTCATATCCTGATACCTGGCGATTCGCGGACCACTTAATAATTTGGTGAGTTTTTATACGTTTTGATTTGTGCACTCTGTAAGTTGAACTAATTATATATTTTTCTTTTTGTAAAATAATAATAACGCAAAATACTAAATGCACTATCGCGTACGTATTTACACTTAAAATACTACTATTCTGGTGTAATGGATATGGGAAAAGCTAACCCATACTATAATTTATGTCCAGAAATAAATCCTAACCTCTTTCATCGCAGTACTTTCTTGAGTCATTGCCAGTTGCAATCAAACCTATCATTTATGCAGAGTGGGTGTTAGAGGGAGATAATAATGTGGACATATTTCCAAGTTCCGCCTCAACATCTGTCCGTCTATCCATCCCAGCGTATATTTCGAGCTGTCTGTCTCCACTGATCTTTTCTTACGTCACCGACCTGCCATCAGAAACTCGGCAGGAAGCAAATCTGGCAACGGACGCACGAAGCTGTTCAGAAACGTCTTTTTTTGCACTGCAGCAAAATTCAATATACCTAGGTCCATTAACCTTCTTACATCAAGGCATTGTGGGGTAACATCACAGAATTTTGCTCTCTTTTGAGAGCTGATTCCGTGCCCTCTTTTTTAACGCTAAAATCTAAATGGCGCCAGTTTGTTGTCAACAATCAAATAAATGTTTTTTTTTTATGTTGCTTTGTCCATTATTCAGCGACGGATGTAATGCGTTAATTTTAGACTGTGGTAAATAATATAGAATTTGTAGACTTTATTTGCACTAACTTTTTATTTAATATTAATATAAGAGCACGTTAAAGTTTAGGCACGTCGCTGTTATTATTCTCAGCTTTCAGAGGAAGGGACATTGATAGAGAAACTCACTGGAAGTTGGGATTTATTGCGTTTTTCTACTCAAATTGTGTGTCTGAGCGTAATGCCTTAAGCATTATTTTTAGCATCTTTATATATCATTCATTATTACATATAAATGATTTTATTTTGTATTTTCAATATATTTACAGACATGACATATACTCTTAAGAAGCGCACGAAAATATGCTGGCCTATTCGTAATACATTTTAATAAGATAAACTGTCTAAGGAATTCAGAGGATTAAAATTACCATAAAATTGTAAAGATGGAATATAAATCCGGTTTATTTTAGAATTAGCAGGATTTAGTCGTTGTAGCAATTAAAATGGGTGTAATCAAATGTTCACGGTCGTGTAAAATACGCGTCGCTGTTACACAGACTTATAACCTTTGTTTCACCTTTTGGGAGTTTGAACTAAGAAGTGGATAAAGCGGGGTGATCGTGTTCAGGGGGTCTCTGTTCATTATAACACCTATACCTTTTAATTCAGCTTGAATATGCGTTACTAAGCAGGCACACAGAGGCAAACCCTGTTCTTCAACCTGCATATAAACTCCTTTGTCCACCTTTAGATGGTTAACGGGGCGTCTGTGGTGTTTCTGAATTTGCCTAGTCAACCGTGTCTTCTGCTTGACTCACTTAAAAATAATCTTCTTAAAGGATATTACGTTTTTATTTTATTGTTATTTCTATGTTTTCTTCGAGTGTTCAACTTCTCTTAATTTGCAAGGGCCTGCGTAATTCAGTCTTTTAGCCATTTCCATTTAAGGGACATTATTTTGGGAACCCACGGTAATTAAGTAAATTAGTATCGACATGAGTGTCCCAGCTAACACACGAACACAGTACTTTTGAATAACATGCAGGCCTGGGAGTAGTTTGTATTTAAAGGGCCCATGCACGAATAAATTATTGAGAATATGACACGGTACTTGCTGGCGCGCCACTATAATATCCTAATTCAGAACCTGTTTGCAAACTCCTTTTTGTCTCTTAACACTGTACAATGACTCTCGGTTAATGCTTTACATATTTATCTGAGCGTTTTGTAAACGCGAAGGTAATTAAACGTCGGCTAGTGAAAAACTCAAGAAAAAGTAAGCGGACAACTTTCCAGATTCCTCACTAAGGCGAACATTTACGGTGAACATAAGCATTTAAGATGCCGGGATAAGTATTGAAACAGCATATTCACAAATAATTTCTTTCTATGGAAAAAGAAATGAAAAGTCCAAGTGTTTGGGGGGGGGGAGTGTTACACATTTTTGAATCTGAGTAATATTATGATTAGGCCTAATAACAGTTTTTTTTATTAGTATCATTTTTCTTTACTTTTGGTGCTCTGCAATAATGACAGTCACATCCACTTTAAATACGTTTTATCAGACGTTAGGCCTATTGCTACTGAACAATAATATTTTTTTTGTTATGTACAACTATTACCGCATTGTCCGCGGTGATGGGATTTATTTTTTATCGTCATCTCAGGCCGAATCACGCTTTAAACTTTAAAATAGAACACCGGGTACAGCGTGTTTTATTATTATTTTTTAAGTTACTACGCTATTTTGTAAATACAAACGATATCATAGTAAGTTATACGGGTGATTAAAGGACTTTAAATTAGACCTTTGGTAGCTTCCTAGTTTACCAGCTTTATACTGGTATCTCAGCGCAATAGATAAGACATACTCTGAATAACGGAGCAGATATTAGGATAAGGTCTTGGTTTCCGCATGTACATATATGTCCATTGTGATCTCTTTTAGGACGGATGTTTGTATTTGCATCTGGACACGCGCATCTCCCATGCAAGCGCCTCTCATCCCTGGCTGACTTACCGACCGAAGACTTTTGCAGGAAGCAGAAGAAAACTACAAAGGAGTCTCTGGAGACATTTACAGCCTGCCCCGCCTGGAAAAGTCTCCACCATTGTACCTAAGTAGAGGAAACCAGTGAAATCTCTACTGACCCTTAAATGTTTTTTTTTAATCCCTTACAGACAAATTGCTTACAAATTTGTGGCTGATAAAAATTAGCCGGCGCACGTATTTTATTTATTTGGAGTAAATTTAGTTGCAAACCGCAGTGTGATATATGTCGTGTTGTTTCTGTCGCGCGTTATTTATTTTTTTAATGGAAGAAAGAAGCTTATTGTAATTCAGTTTAAGAGCTAGTATATCAGCAGTAATATTACGACTGCTAATGAATACCGTTTTTTTTTTTTTAAATCGCTGACAATTAGAAGCATTAAAAACATAAGTGGTTTTTGAAGATGCGTAGATGCAACAGAACTGTCCTGTACATTGTTCACTGCCAACATAAACCAACAACAACAATAACAAGCAAACAGACTTGATGTAGTGAGAAGACATGTTGGCATTAGAGGCTAATGCACGTGCTTTGTGTTAAGGTGTGAAGCTCGCCCCCCCCTCCTCCCCACTGCCGGTTAGAGGCGTACATCTCAGCCGCGGACTTGGACTCTCCATCACACGTTGGCACTACTGACTGATGCTCCTGTTTTACCCCAGCGGAAAACTGGCTCTGCTCGAAGGTGGACTTCAGCGTCATTTATATTCTTCGTTTCCCGGTAATTTCAGCCATGGTAAAATTACAGTTAGCATCGATGAGTGTGGGACGCACAGAGGACAAAAGAATCTACATTGATTATACACAATTAATATATATATTCTATTTCAATCTACTGAAAAATATTGTATGGTGATTATTTCTATACACTGTATCAATACTATATTCCTTAATTCCTTACTCTCTTGAAATGTGTTATATATAAGTACGGCGGAGCTGAAAATGAGCAAGCAGAATTAACAGATACCGTTCTCCCCACAGTCACATTTTAAAGGCTGATCTGGCAATTTATCAATGATTTTTTTTTCACCCCGCCACTGGCTTAATTGGAATATTTTAATTTCTGCAGAAAGCCACTTGGCATCCCTTACTGCTTTGTAAGCCGTCTGTATGTCACACAAAGATGGCACAGCACGGATGTTGAAGGACACAATAAATAAATTACAGAAATGTATTTCCAGGCATGGGCACATTTCTATCTAGGAGAGCAGCCCACCAAAGACAAATACTGTACTGGGATGAAAAACTGCACTCGGTGCTTTGTGTCTCAGTCTACAATGAGTCCTTATGACACACAATACATTCTGTTTTGATGCACCCCCCGTGGGCCAGAATTACACGAGGAATTTTCCGAAGGGAGGGAGAATCGCTGGCAAAATAAACTGGAGTGTCTTGAGTCCCGTTGCGGTGGATGTGGGGAGAGGAGCCGCAGCTGAATGCTCGCACTACACGTCGAGGGACTTCACGTGCTCGACTGTGATGGAGAACAAGAGCGATACATAATAATAAAGAAATACTCTTAAGAACCGTGCTTTCGTTTTTTGCCGGATATTTTCTAACCGTCACGGTGTTGTTATCCTATAGAATTTTCATCTGTGCATTTCATACTTGTGACACTAATGGTTTTTGTGTATGTATTTATTTCTCTCCCCTTTGGCATGCAGATTTGTGGGCCCCGGAGTGTGGAAGGGGCCCTTGCATCCCTTTGGATGAGGTCGCCTCCAGGGGATCAGGATCGGACTCCAGGGGCTATAGGTGAGGTGGATGGACTTGTTCTGAGTGCCAGGGACCGCTAACGTGGGTGGGAGACGGAGGGACTAACGGGTGCTTCTGCTAATTATGGATATGTGCGAAGCACCAGGAACCGTCATGTACATCGGGACAGTGTCAAAGGATGGTGGGGGGGGGGGCTTAGAGACAACCTTAAGACTGGCCCGTCGACTGTTTATCACCAAAACGACTGTGGGCCTTTGAGAGGAGTCACCTGGCACTGCAGACGCAAGTCTAGCTAAGAAACGGAGACTGACCTACATCAGTTTTTAATCACAAGGTACTGTGATCCGACACGTAGAATGATTCAGAGGCCTTTTTTTTTTATCCAGGGCAGAGCAGACAGGCACCATAAGAGACTGTAAGGACGGCGCAACATGGAGGAGACGATCTTCACAGCGGAATGCAGCTGCTTTAACAAAATGCCACGCAGTGTGTTTGGAAACGTAAATGGGGCACTGCTGTTTAAGCGGGGATGGGAATGATGAGGGGTCACCGGGGCCTCGGGGTGTACGGCGGCTGGCAGGCCTTCGGCGACCAACCCCTGTTTCCTGTCAGGTTACAGGAGAACATGCTGTAGACGTGAGAATGGGGGAAGGCGGCAGGGGGCCATGCGTTTGGCGATGGGGAGTGGGGGGGATGTCCCCCAGGGGGGAAGTTTGTGCAACTGGATCCAACGAAAATGAAAAGCAACCAACTGCAGTGGCAACCTGAAGGAAACATACAGGTGTGACAGCCGGCGGTCCGTCGTTCCCCGTGAATGGGTCACCGCTAAAAGGGTCCGAAATAGAAATGAGGTCTGAAACGTGGCAAGGAAGGTTTATACATGTTTAACTACGCTCATTCAGGGCTGTCGCACAACACATAAACTTTCATTGTCATTAATAATATTTTATTTAATTATTAGCTACTTCACGTTAAGATTTTAGCAGTGATTGAATGCTTTACATTTCTCTCGTCGCTAACAAAATATTTATTTATATATTTATTAATGGCATGTTTCTACCGAATTCCTTCGGCCACTTCCTCGGAATGTGGGAGGCGCTGTTCACAGGTAGCTACAGTAGCAGAAAGTCGGACCTTTGTACTTTTCTGTTTATTTGGACAGCAGGCTAAGGAAGTAGCTAGGAAATCACGGTAGAGACTCTGCGGAGACATTAACCCCAGAGCAAGGTCAAACACACCTTACAAACAAACAGGAACAGCGCTACGTGGGTCTGTAAGACAAAAACAATTTAAGAAAAAAAAAAGGATCAAAATCACATTTATTTCGCTCAGCCTCGTCTTGGTGACGGTCCAGGCGCAGAGATCTGCTGTGTTTTTGCAGTGGCTGTTCTGCTGTGGTCTGAAGCCTCAGACTGCAGCTTCCAGCACTTCCAGTAAACACAACCTGAGCCTTCTGTTAATAAATAAAAATGTTCTGAGACAATAAAATATATTTCAGCATTGTCTTTGCTCTACGGTTGTTTGTTTATTCTTTCGCTTTTTCGGAATTGAACTTGATTGCTCTGTCGATTCTTGTAATTATTCCTGGTGGTCGGATTTGACAATAACATTGTGTGTTTTTTGAAATGACACCTAAAACCGTTTTTCTCTTTTAGAAGGTAGTTGACAGGTATGCTATGGGGATTGAATGTTGAGTGATAAAGATTGGTGCCTTATATATATATATATAGATATATTAGGGAATCAATATAGAATCATTTTAGCCATGAAGTAAATGGAGAGGAATTTTGTAGACACTGACTTGCACTTTGTGTTTCATGTGTCCATTGACAGATTAAATAGGACCATATATAGTAAAAACAATACAAAAGTTGTTTTTGTCCTGACACATGAAATATCGCAGGTATCTTATCAGATAGAGAAAAACAATTATAATGTCACATGCGTGGGAACATAAAGGAACTTTATAATAATTCTGTATCACGTCTGGATGAATTTGATCCAAACGTTGAAGAATAAAATTAATTCAAGATGGTGGCTTAATTTAATGGAGGTTAAAACTTACCATGAATAAAAAATCATGAATCATTCACTTTTTTTTTTACATTTCAATGTGGTTATAAGTGTAATACTTAGTATTAAATGAGAATGTTTACCTATTTGATGAATGTATCCAGTTTGGGATATACAAGTTGGGGAATATAATATGTAGTATTTGAGACATTGTCAGAATAATGCACATTTACAGTTGTTGTGGGGATAACCCTAGGGTGGTAAAACGAAAGGTACATCCGAAAAATTTTGCTTCCCTTTGTTCATCTCTGCATCCCTTCACAGGCAGCAAATAGGTTTCATACTACGCTAATTATTTGGTGCCTTGCAATAAAAGCTCTCAGTCATGTCAGAAGGTATAAAAACATGAATAATTAATATGGAGGCATCCGTAGGTTTTTATCTAAATTACAGTAGCGAGCCGATCCTTCTCTTAATTAAGTAGCTTTGGTCCAGCGCGAGACGTAAATCATAAAGTCAAAATCAGACAGGTATGCAAATCAACAGTATTTTTGACAATGTGTATACCTCATTTTCTAAATTAGATTTCGGCTACGCTTAGTCGTTTTTACTTGTTGTTTGTAGTTTATTTTTAATGTAGGGTCTCTTTTGCCTTGATGGTTGGTTGAGGACAAGAATAGGAGTCACAACTTACTATTTATAAGTTTATTAATATGGAGCTTGAAGTTTTCCTATAATTTTCATTGAGTGGTATTCTTTTAGCCAGCACAGAATTGATACATGGGTTAATATCTAACCATTAAATTGTATTCTTTGCTTAAAGTGTTTATCTAGTCATGTTGTAATCCAGGCCAGAACAGTTATGAAGAGCACTTGAACTTCTCACTACATTTCTTAAGTCTTGACAAAATTTCCTTGTTTTAATAAAACTTTTATTGCTAAATTCCTGTGCAAATTATGAATTAATCCTCCTTGTCATCGTGATACTGTAGTGGATAGATGGATGGATGGATGGATGGATTGATGGATGGATGGATATTCCTTTGCATCACTGAAGCATCTATCTCCACCCTGTCAGGTGACCTTCAAACCTTGCCCTTTGACATTATACATCCCGTCCTCTTCGCTGCTCATGTCACCCCCACAGCTTCTGGGCCAGCTGAGACTCCCCTAAGGAAACACGGACTGTGAGCTAATGCGACTACTACAGGAAGCTGCCGGTGACTCTGAGTCAGGTGACCTGATGCTCACAGAAGTGGGAGGGGCATCAGCTCAAGCTGGGTTTCAAAATCCTGATGCAAAATATGAGAGCCCTCAGCTCTTAATGCTTAGTTTATAAAACAATGCCTACAGCCACTTAGCATTTCGCTTATCATATAGCACAAAAGGAGACCATAATGTTGTGAATGCGTGGGGGTTCATTTTTTTTACAGATTTGTCACCATCATGGTGTCTAGCAGTGAAAGTATGCTATTAATTCCATGTTTATACAGAAACATTTTCCAATAGCTCTACTATTTTAAATAGCACCTGTCAATTCTTCCTGTCTGAGTAGAATTTCTGAAAGAATACCAAGTAAAAACAGCTTCACAGTCAAGCATCCAGCTTCAGTGACCTTTATCTCCAGGAGACACTTTCCGTTTTTTGTGTCAGGACGTGTTCAGCGTCACGCTGTCCGGTATCTCAGTGTTTCCCAATCCGGTCCTCGGATCAGGTGGTCTTTGACTCCTGTTGGTGTGAGGGTTCAGCTGGTCCCTGTTTCTCATCAGCGTGAGGGATCAGCTGATGTTTGTCTCCTGTTGGTGTGAGGGTTCAGCTGGTCCCTGTCTGCCATCAGCATGAGGGTTCAGCTGGTCCCTGTCTCCAGTCAGCGTGAAGGTTCAGTTGGTCTTTGTCTCCTGTCGGTGTGAGGTTTCAGCTGGTCCCTGTCTCTCATTAGCAGGAGTGTTCAGTTGGTCCCCGTCTCCTGTTGGTGCGAAGGTTCAGCTGGTCCCCATCTCCCGTCTATGTGAAGGTTCAGCTGGTCTTTGTCTCCTGTCGGTGTGAGGGTTCAGCTAGTCCTGGTGTCCCATAGGTGTAAGGGTTCAGCTTTAAAATTTGAAGGATTTCTGTCATCCTGTGTCCTCTCCTTCCTCATGGTTGTCCACATAAAGCAGTGAAGCAACAGCAAGGTTAACAGAAGTAAGGCTCGCAGTATGCTCTTCCACCTCAAAGATGTTGTACTGATGCCAAACGCCTTGACCAGGCCCCAACAGCAGCTCCACAAAATGAACGCCTGGCTACTTCGCTTAACTGATCTCTCTGTGCTAGCAGCCCAACCTGAAACAGGTGCCAGGGTATGTCACCCTGTCACAGCCATGTCACCCCTGTACCCCGTCCCCTCACCCCACCTCCTGTCTTGGAGTGATTGGTATGGCTCCATCCAGGCCACAAACTTGAGTCATTCACATTATGCTGTATTTTAAAAAAAACGGTGTTCCTGCTGCAGTCCTGACCTAATTGCTAAATCTTACCAAACTAATTAATCACAGCAGCCCAATCACTCAGACAGGGTTGAGGGGGTGACATTCTTCAAAATCTCCAATTTGGTTTTAATCCCCAACTGCAGCCCCTCCCCCTTTTCGTCACACCTTTTGTACCACCCAAAAGTGCCCACCAAGGTTAAACGCTTCGGAAATGTATTCCTGACATTATTTCATACTTAGATTTTCTTTTCCACTTCAGCCACTATTGTGACTGCCTTCACTGTCTTTGTTTTAAGAGGGGTAGCGAGAATTAATCACAAAGAATGACACGAGTTACGTTCCGCTGAGGAACCCAACACGGCCACATTCGTCTAGTTAGCATGGGGGGGGGGGGACTTTATTAATCAGTCCGTCTGATTAATTGTCATAAAGTGTCACCCATAAATTCTCTTTCAATTTAATAATCCTTGCAGAAGACTTAACAATTTCCCCAGTGATTTGAGTTTTATTGAGGGGCCGTACTAAAGAAAGCAGCGACACAAATGGCTCATGGGAGCCCAGGCACTTGCATGGGCACCCTTCCTACAGGTAACAGTTCTGAGGCATCTGCATTCTGAAGAAATCTGCAGAAAAGTGATGGAAAAGGGAAAATCCCACACAGAACAACTTACAAAGCAGGTCTGATATCGGTGCCTTTCCTCCACAGGCTTGAGACCGTATGTCTAACGAAATTGTTTTTCTAAAATTCACTAACCCATTACTGCATTTGTACTGATGAATGCACTTTCAACGACGCAATAAAATTGAAACCCTTTATCCAAATAATATTCGTTGCATAAAAATGATTCATTAGGAAAGACACCTAGAGGGACCCTTGTGCTGTGCCGTGAGGAACCCCACATTCCACATAAAAAGCATTCACGACCTTACACGTGGGCCGTGGCAGCCATCCAGTAGGACTGTCTCTGCTTATTATGAGTCCCCTTCTTTGTCTTTTGCATACATCTGGGGTAAAGAATACCTTTCTTTGGGGTCATCAGTGGCTTTCATCCCCCTTTTCACCAGCTTGCAGTGGCAGGATTTCCTGTTTATGAAGCCGTGCTCCTGTGGGTTTCCTTAGCCAGCGTGGGGTGTCTGAAGTGGAATGGTGCACCCATCTCGTGCTGAGATCTGAACACAATAAGAGAGAATATCACGTTCAGGCCAAGCTGGCTGGCTGGCGTCTATGACGAGAAATTAAGTCCCGCCTCCTGTCTAAAGACAGACAGGTCCTCGCAGCTCCGGGCCAAACCTTTCCCTCCAGCTAGCAGATGCCACGGCGACCAAGGACAACGGTATCTGCGAGCGTCAAGGTGGACGTCGTTTATCAAGGCATATCTGTAATGGAAGAGCTCTCTGGCAGTGGTCATCAGGAAAGGAAGCGAAGACTCATAAAGCTCAGCTGATAGACGGTCAGCAGGAAACGGATAAAGAAAGACAAAGTCCATGCCAAGACGCCTCACTGTGCAGCATGACAGAGTACTTTGCTTTGCCCTGTCCGGTCCTGTACGCATTTGGACCAGGCGATGAGCGGCATAGTCAGCAATAAGTCAACATGCATGTCAGGAATCTTGTGGATCTATGCTGTGCTGTATGTTTAACACATAGCAGGGGGGCCTTATGACAAAAAGACACGTAACACTCCAGATAACTATAAAGAATTAAGAAGTTCAGAACAGTGCACGTTGTTTCGCAGTGCCTTGCCACAACATTTAGATCCTCTCTATTAAGATACATTTAGTCAAACAACAATATTTAGGCACTTTTCTGTTTGAATGCATAGTTCATGATTAGGTTTTCCTGACATTTGGTATGACTTAAATAATTATTATATTTACATATGCCTCTGTGTGTTCATTGCATATATATTTAGAAGATTGAACGTACAGTTTGGTTGGACGTCCGCTGGCAGCATTTCTGTTCAGTGGACAATGTATTTTTCTGACAGATTCTCTGAAGGTCCCTCGAGCTGATTGTGATTTTTTACGTCCGTCATTTTTCGGGCAGATCGACAGGCTGTCAGTAGAATTCAAGCCAGAATTCTGGCTGGGCGTCTCAAGGACATTCAGCTCCTTATACCTATGCCACTCCCAGTAGCTTTCCCACAAATGTTCCTCTCATAGGTGGCTTTGAGTCATCTCTAATGGACTGAAACCCTCACATCTTTTTCCTCTGATCCCTTACAATCCCTGCCATGACACATGCCTCAGTTTGCTCACCATAAACCTAATTTTGGACAATCCAGTAGCTTCCATGATCGACTCAGATCTTTGGTTACTGCGTGCATTAAGAGATTTTGCTTAATTTTTCATTGAGATTTTATATTGATGACAGGAGAGTCAAACCATTCCTTAAAGTCTTTTCTAACACATCCCAAACCCTTGCGGTTAATGTAAGGGCCCTACGGGGACCAATCCATGTGCGAAAATGATTCCTCATCCATCTTTTCATAATTCAAGCCCGATGAGTCTTTGCATTGTCGTCCTGGAATATGCCTGTGCTGTCACAGAAGGACCTTGTCATTCAGTAGATTCAGGTACTCAGCTGACTTCATTTTATTGCCCCGTAGTGCTACTGACCCTAGACCAGACCAAAGTTTGTCATTGAAATTCAAACTTTTTGAAAAAAGTACTCCTGGGAATGCCACACCACTACACACCCAGATCACTGGTTTTCTTTGCTCAGCAGTTTGACAGGAGTGGTAGACTTACCAGACAGTCACACAAGCTACATAACAGAAGCAGGTATCTTCAACCTGTCCATACACAGACAAACGTGCCGGTGGCAACACTCATCTGTGTCTGTGGCAAAATGTTGCCATTGAAAAAAGAAAAAAAAAAAATATGGAGGCCACATTTTAAAATACCATGTTTGCGGTGAAAATTGCAATGTCTGGCAGAAGTCAACTACAGCATTGTGCCCTGAACTGAAGCCTTCTGGGTGAAGCTGAGTTAGGTAGGTGACTGTGAATGTTACTCCAGGAGGGACAGTGAAAGGGGCTGCATGGTACGAGGGCAGGAGGAAGGAACAGTGACTTTATTTGGGTG
>JAODJX010000049.1:8192772-8211225 GCA_026776945.1 Isichthys henryi | reverse complement strand
CCCCCCCCCCCCCCCCCCCCCCCCCCCCCCCCCCCCCCCCCCCCCCCCCCCCCCCCCCCCCCCCCCCCCCCACCATAACAAAAGCAGTGGGGAGGAACGAAAACAAAAGACAGCCGTTTGGGCGTCAGCACGGGGGGAAAGACACACACCAAAAACAACAAGACCGTCACCGGGTCGCGGAAAGGCTACAGTGGAGTGCAGGGTCAGGAATCAGGCTCTGGCCTTGTTTACAGGGGCGACAGGAAGAAACCTGGATGCTATATAGTGATCAGAAACAAGCAACGGGTGAAGTGACTCTGCTCAGCACTGTGACATCCATGCCCCCGGATCCCACCCTCTCATACCACAGAGTGGCATGTATGAATAATATTATGTAATATGTTTGCTTTTTCCTCAAAGTCCTATGTTAGCAGGGATTAAAACCTTCGTATAGTTCTATATTAATTATATATTTGTGCGTGTGTGTGCGTGTGAGAGAGAGAGACAGAGAGAGAGATCCAGGTATACCTGTTATTTTGACGTTGTAGGGACCATTTTTCGGTCCCCATAAGCTGAAACTCAATTTTATAAAAAAATCTGTGACAGCAATCAAAAAACTAAAAATGCCAGAAGTCTGGGTAGGGATTAAGGTCGTCATTTTTGGATGTTGGTTTTCCCCATAGAAAT
The DNA here is from genome assembly GCA_026776945.1 of Isichthys henryi. NCBI lineage: Eukaryota > Metazoa > Chordata > Actinopteri > Osteoglossiformes > Mormyridae > Isichthys > Isichthys henryi. Next base: position 8,210,559 of record JAODJX010000049.1, on the reverse strand, counting down.
GAATGGAGAGTCCCCACAAAGATATGAAATACAAATGTGAGTGTGTGTGTGTGTGATGTATATAAAATGTCATTAATGCATTCATTGTTTTATTCATTTAAAAATGGTTCTTTTAAGGTTTGTTACTAGACAAAGGAAATGCTGAGTGTTTAACAAAGGCAAAAACTTGCTAGCTGCTAACTTGAGAGAATGAAGTTCCAGTCATTTGCCTTCTTCTCTCCTGCCAAATTAAAAAATAGTAAAACACATAATTCCTCCCAGAATTCCTGCTTCACAGGTAAACGTTCAGTGGTCCCAACACAAGGAACTGACGCTGTTTGACCGATCTGCTGAATGAATTCTAATTAGACGCGTCTAATGTTCAAAACGCTTTCCACACAGGGCACATTTTTGTTTTAATTTTTTTGTCAGTTTTTTCCCCCTCCTTCAGCTTAATTAGCTAACATTTGTCGCAGCTCCCCTGCTCTTCGTTTGTTTATCTTCCCGTCAGGACTGACACTGGCCAATTAGTACAGTGAAATTGTTTAGCCTACTCTGCGTGCAGAACGCAGGGGAAAGTGAAATGTTTGCTTAGAGCCCTCAGGAAGTGCAGGGTGTAGGGGAGGAAGAGCATGTAGGGGGCGCCATTCTGTGGGTAAAATACATGGGGGGGGGGGGGGTGTGTGTGTGCTTGATCTCAGGGCTGCTCTGCTCTTTACAATATCAACAGCGCTCAGGTATTTTGGGATCCAAAAAAAATAATATATAATTACATTTTTTTCATCTCCAGGTTAACTTCTGGAGTGAGCCATCGTGATGGTATTTAAAAGAACAATAATTAAAAAAATATATATGGTGAAGGCAATTATTACATCATAGTAGGATTTTATATACATTAAAAATACGTAAAACTAAACACAAAAATAAAGAGTATAATTACATGACTTAATACAAAAGTATATATAATATAATAATCATTTTGTAATTGATATTCTTATGAAATTGCTATTTTGTCCATTATCCACTTCTGATCAGTGTTGCATATATTAAATGATTCCACTGCACTTTTGCAGGAATGAGGCACAAAATTAGCTAATGTCAAAATCAGCTACGATTTGCACAACTTTTTACCTTGTGGGGACATTTTTTTCAGTTCCCACAAGGGGAAACTCCATCCATCCATCCATCCATTTTCCAAACAATGTGCACGAGGCAGGGAACAACCCTGGATGGGGGGCCAGCCCACATATGCACACCTACGGGCAATTTAGCAACTCCAATTAGCCTCAGCAACCGGAGGAAACCCCACGACGACATGGGGAGAACATGCAAACTCCACACACGTGACCCAGGCGGGGACTCGAACCCAGGTCCCAGGCAACAGTGCTAACCACTGCACCACCACTGCACCCCAAGGGGAAACCTAATTTTATAAAAATGTATGAATGCAATCAAAAAAACGAAAAGTGGTTTGTTTTGTTTGGTTACGTATGGTTAAGGTTAGTGCTGGGTAGTGGTTAAGGACGTCATGTTGGGTTTAGGGTTTTGCCCATAGAAATGAATGAAGAGTCCCCACAAAGATGCAAATACAATCATGTGTGTGTGTGTGTGTGTGTGCACGTGTGCATAAATGTGCATGTGAGTCTGGGGCTGTGGGGTAGCCCGTCTTTTGTTTAATGGAAAATGTCTGCCCATTAATTCTCTCTCCAAACGTCTTCAGTGTCCATTGTTATGCTGGAATTAGAATATTTATCTCTGGGTGACATTGCCAGCATGATTGATGGCTCCTACACGGAATGCCCCTCTGTTTGAAGTGTGTGTATCTCCCTGCGTTAAGCGATCAGCCTCAGCTTTGCATGCAGAGGCACATTACAGCAGAGAGGCCCATCCATTGCCTGGAAGCGGTGAGACTCCCCACATAGACCGCACTCCAGCACCAGCTCACTGACATCAGTCAAGGTCTACTGAAAGAGACAAATCGATGTGCTGCAATAATGATGGATCAAACAGCTTTGCATAATGAATAAATACATTCATTTTCCTCTAGCACTATCAGGTACCATGCGAAATATCTCTTATAAAGCCAAACAATAATTTGAAAACGAAGACTAATGTCAACAGCCCACACAATGGCAACTCTAGCTACCGACTTTTGTATCGTTTGAAGTAAGACATTTTCTTTTTGTTTGTTTGTTCCTCTATTTCAGTGTTTCCCAATCCTTAGACCCACAACCAGTCCACGTTTTTGCTCCCTCTAAGCTCCCTGCCAGACAGTTAATATTTCTGGAGAGCTGGGAGGGTGCAAAAATGCAAAAACATGTACTGCTGTGGGTTCTCAAGGACCGGATTGGACAACAGTGCTCTATCTGAACTATCATCCCTGTAAGCACACGCATGGCCATCAAGGTTATATTTACAATGGTCTACAGCCCGGCACTTAAAGAAAATTAATTAATGCTTTTAGAAAATCAACATTTTGCTTTTCCGTTAATATGCAGTAGACCGAGAAGCTTGCTATTCACGTGTTTTTTCCTGTTTAAAGTTATATTACATAATTGAAGCCGATCAGCAGTTTCGGCTAACTCTCCTGAGCATAGCATCACTTTACATGATTACCTTCATTAGACGTGAATTCAAAATCAAACACCACAGGAACTTCTGGAAATACAGCGATCGTAATCCTTATGGCTGTTCTTTTGTTTCCAGAAAATTCATGCATAGCAGGGGAACCTGCATTGTCTTTATATCACCCCCACCCAAAAGTTATATGTCAGGCACCGCCGATGCTCACTAAAGACTAGGATGTGACGATGAGGATTGATCCATAAGATAGCAGGTTATATTTAAAAAAAAAAAATCTATTCAGACTAACCTGAGGTAACCAATATAAAGTGAGAATATGAAAGAATGATAAATCCTTTATTTGCGTTTTGCACAAGTACATTGGAATTCATCTCTTCGCCGATCCTGTCATGCTCTCCATAGCTTAAGGTCATGGCACATGCTTGGCCAACGTGTGGCGCCTCTGGAGCTGGGGGTTAAGGGCCTTGGTCAAGAGCCTATGGACATTTAACTATTCTGCCGAGGCTCAAACAGAGACTTAGCCTCCTGAGCTACTCACCACCACAATGTTTGCTCTCTGCTAATCAACCGTATCAGGAGAGATTATAAACTAAGATTATATACTGTTATATATACTGTTATATACTGTTTGTCAGGCTTTTACTGTTTAGAAAAACACATAGACGCGGTCAGTTTGTCTGCGTGTTCCTCCGCACTCTTGTATATCCCATAAATCTCCTTCACCCTCTTCCCGCTCCCTCGAGGGCAGAGCGCAGTGGACGGGGAGAGTGACCAGGTGATATCAAGACCTCGCGGATGCCAGGCTGCTCGGGCCCTCGCCGCACGAAAGGTGAGCACCAAGCATACGGTGCCATAGAGGGAGCTATGTGACATCTGTCAGGAATGGGGGGAGGGGGGAGGAGAACGAGACGCAGCCCCCTCTCTGGCCGGGGTCACATCTCACGCCGCAGTTGCTAAAGTTGTCACGACACCATGACATTTCTTTGGCAGGGAAGGCCGGTGACATAAAACACACGCAGCTTTTTGAATAAATGTATCTGAAATTATTGTTCGTTCCGCATCAGCCCTCTGGAGGGGCTACCTTGTTTGCAGACGCATCCTTATTTTCACGTCAGGTTATTTGTTTATTTTATTTGATCTCACTGGCTTATATATTTATTTTGTTTGCCCCCGGTACACGCCGCGGTACAGGAAGTTGGCGGCTCCGTATGATTGGCAAGGTCGAGAGGGGAAGGTGGCGGGAGGAAAACGGACAAAACAAACGAAAAACAACAGTGGAAAATATGCTGAGAGTCTCTTCTGAAACCTGTGTCTTTGTTTCCTGTTTTCTTTATTGTCTTGTCCTCCGCTCCATATGGTAACATCGCTTAATAAGCGGACCCTGGCTTCCAGTAAGAAGCAAACCCTGTTACGCCCATGGTAGATTTTAAACAAATGTATTTCAACAGATCTGTGTATTATAAATATGAAAAACTGAAAGGATTTGGATAAATTTTGAATCTTCTCCATACGTATGGTCGGCAAAATTTACGAATAGCCTAGGATGTCAGCTTACAGAAGGGCGTAGCAAATAAAGTCTTTTTTGCAGCTCACACTTTGAAATAAATTTGTATTTAGAGTGAAACACTTCTGTGGTAGACCTAAACCTGTTTTGGAGAAACCCGCCCAAGCGACTTAACGGAAAGCCGCAAAATTCTGCATCGATGTTACTATGGACCATAAAAATGCCGCTTTCTCTCGCTATTGCGGTTTTCGCCCCCCCACCCCCAGAATCTTTTTTTAAACACGACAAAGAGGTGGAAAGTCATGCTTGTTGCCACGGCTGCCTGAACGTGGCGCCCGTGGGTGGCGGGAGACTCCTCTTTGCCACTTTGGAGGCCCTTCAGCGTTTCGCTCGGGGCTCAATATCAGCATCACAGCACCTTCTGTCACCCTAAGGCGCTAATCGCTCTCGGTTAGCATCAAGCGCCTCAGGCTCTTCTATCGCAAATATTACGTGTTTATTGGCCAAAAAAAACAAGAGCGGGAACAAACAAAAAAACATTTTTATAAGCTGCTTAATGCTTGTTAAAGGGATAATGAACTTTTCCTCCATAATATACAGTACTGTATATATTTCCATCCAATGAGATCATGCATGTTTCGGCATTTTCTGCTTTTCCTCAGCCTGTCGACATACCCGAGGCTGAGAACTAAAAAAGTAAATTAAATTCATATATATATGGGTTTTATGTGTATGTATGTATATGACCCAGACAAGTGTGGTTTAGGGAAACAGAAGATCAGGCTTCTGATGCTCCAGATCACTGGCTGTGTATCGGCTCTAAAGCGATTAACTGAACGAGCTGTGATCGCTTCAGACGACTCCTCATTCACGGCCGTCGCGTTTCGTTCGAGCGCAGAAGCGCACACCGCGTCCCTCCGAATCGCTTCCGCTCGGCCCCTGTAATCTTCACAATTACAAGTTCGGATGGAAAGTTAACACATTCTCTGATGACCTGAACACTGTTCTCAAAGCCCGTTCCATCCTCACTCAGATCGGATCTCCTCTGTAATTTGCGGTCAGCCATGCGTGGGGCCGCGGTCTTAGTGTTGGGCGTACCCCTCCACCCCCACTCGGCCCCATGTCAACGGCAGAGCGCTGAGTCTGACACAAGGGTGGAATAAAAAGGACTGAGAAATGGAAGGATTAAAAAAAACAACAATGGCATCATCTGTGACTTTCTGTAGTGCTTGACCTCACCAGCCGAGACTCTCGGCAGCCCGGTGTGGAGTTTTGTCGTGAGATGGCACCTTCCCCCCCCCCCAATGGACTGCAGGCCTCCAGTTTGTCCCCCGAGCCACTGCCGGTCCAGCTACATGGCGCCCACACCACCAGAAAGTCTGCTGATTGCTCCGATATTTAGTTGTTTTTAATCATTTATATTTCTGGGGGCTTTTAAATATCAGCTGAAAATAACTAAATAATAAACATAATTCGTTGATTGAATGTTGATTGATTGATTGATTGAATGATTTATCCATCCATCTACCCATACATTTTTCAGGGTCACCTGGAGCCAATCCCAGGGAGCACAGGGTACAAGGCTGGGGTACATCCTAGATGGAATACCAGCCAGTCACAGGGCACACACACACACACACATTCAGTCATACACTACAAGACATTAATTAGCTTAACTGCAAACAGCATCGTGTCATCGTGACTCTTTGATCACGGTACAGAGTGACGTTATTCCGTGCCTACATGGCCGACAGACATTTCATAGATGCAGATGCTGAAAAGATCAGCGCCTGTGTAACTTTATGGGTTAAACTGTTCAGTCGCAGAAAAAACAAAACAAATAAAACGCCTGTTGCTCTTCATACTTATTAAGCTCCTACCAAAAGCAGGGAATTCTGTGGATTTCATTTTGTGCCTTTATCTTGTTTCCTCTGTCCAGATTTATTTAAGCATTTAAATGTGCTCCCCAAAGAAATGCAAGGCCATTAGATTCTTATTATAAAACTACTATAGACCTTTCAGAAGAATTGGTACCCAATGCTCAGAAACAGACTTATTTTGGCTTTGACACCCAGTGCAGCTTACTATATTATTAACATATGCCAGTCTTAATAAAAGTACTGTGTCACTTTATTAAAAAATTTAAGTACAACAATATAATTTTTATGATCCTGTAAAGGAGGGGGTGGTGAATATTCATTTTTTAATGCACAGTGAACCTTTGAAGTGACCGCAGTAGATTACATAATAGATTTCTGCTTTGTGTGAACCCAACACGCTATATTTTAGCCAATATCCTGCACTCCGATTAAATTCCTTTTTTTGTCCATCTCTGCATCGTAGGACTGAGAATAACAGCTTGTGGGATGTGTGGCTCCCTGCCTGTTCTGAAGGCTGCAAGAGGGTGATGATTTTGGGGGGTGGGTGGATGGGGAGGGGGGGACCTGTGTTTGTTCTTGTCCTGTGCCTAATTTAATGACTCCATAATGATGCCTCAGTTTTTCATCAAAGAGAATCCTCCCCCCCTCCCAACACAGCCTCAGAGGAACCCCTGGGCTGGGCTCCCAATGCTACCCTATGCACCCCCTGATTAGCGTTAAAATGCTAACGCTAAAATTATTCATTATATGAGAGCAGGTAGCTTCGGTAGCACTGGCTGGCCTCACATCGTCACTGCTGCAGGTCTGATTGTGCCCATAGCTGCATGTGTCCTCCTTGTGATGTAGCTCCCTTTCTTCGGATCTTCTCATCTTCTCTCACATTCCAAATAGGTACTTTTTTGAAATACCTTCCGAGAAACATCTACCTGCAAGAATGAATAAATGTAATTCCACATAAAATAGATTTTTTAAACATTATTACTAATTTCCATCTATCTTCCGACTGTTTATCCTGGACAGAGTTTCAGGATAATGGTTATTGTGTAATTTTGACCCAAACACCTAACTCGCTTTTCTTCTCTGACCTGAATCTCTCTGTCCCTGCATTCCTGCCTGGACCTGCTGTCTGTCCCCATCGCCGGAACCCCTTTGGATGAAAGACAGCGGCCAAAACTGAGATTAATTGAAATGGCGATAACTTAACTGCCCAAAGAGTGTAAAACACCAAGGCTTATTTTTGTTTATATGTTAAAGACTTCATAACAGTATAATGATATGGCCTTCTAGGTCAATGAATCCTGATTCAGTCCCCAGGGACTCACAGACAGTTCACATTTTAGCTCCATCCAAACTCGCAGCCAGTTAGGAACACTGAAGACCTGGTAGGGGTGTGTTGGGTCATAAGAGAAAGTGAAAATGTGGACTTTTTGGGGGTCCCTGAGGACTGCATTGGGAAACAGAGGTATGTATGTATGTATGTATGTATGTATGGATAGATAGATAGATAGATAGATAGATAGATAGATAGATAGATAGATAGATAGATAGATAGATAGATATTTTATTACATTACTTGTAGGTCCTCCCCCTTGATTGCTTGGTGGAATCTGTTACAGTAACACCTGTGAAGGGCAGTTGCCCATGTGCAGTGGAGGTGCCTTACGCATGGCCGTGGGAAGGTGGCAGTCAGGGGGTGGTCTTGTCAGGCTCAGTCTGACAGACCTCCCATATCAACCTGCAATCAATTAGATCCCTATCCAAAAGCCACACTTGTCTTTTAGTCCATAACACAACCAGTCAAGTGATTACTGGAGACCCTTCTGAGCCCTGAGAGAATCCAGGGGAGGAGACGGCATCACAAGGGAGGCTACAAGACTGACAGGTTCTGGTTTAAATAAGAAAAGACGCAGGAGAAATATGATAACGAGGCTGGCAGAGCAAGACAGTGTGTTACTAAGTTAATAATAGCAAGCTATATGAGAGCATTCCTGTATAGTTCAGTGCTAATTTACGAGACTCATTGCCCAGGGCAGAATGGGGAATTTGAATGGCAAAGGCGAGCTATTTTATTGTTTTAAAGGTTTTGTGTCTAACAGAGTGTGTGGTTGTTTACTATAATGCATCCATTCGTCCTCTGCCAAAAGAAGGTCTGTAAGAAACAGAACTGGTTAGTAGCCCAAGACACATTGGAAGGGAATATGTATTGTAACAGAGCTGATTAAGGAGTTAAGGAATATGGATATGATTACAGAGTGCGCATGCAATTTATTCTCTAGAAGACTGTAAAAACCCATAGAAAATGTGTTAGATATAGCTTTTTCCAGACAGTAAAAAGATGAGGAGGCCATCCAGGTTTACTAACCCGAACCTTACCACATCATTTACAAAAGCACGAAACGTGGCAGGGGCATTGACGAAGCCAAAGGGCAAGACGAAATATTCATAATGCCCTTACACTATTGTTAAACACCATTTTCCAATCCCCTCTCCCCCCATCTATAGACTAGATTGTAATTGTACCATAAATTTAAGTTATATCTCCTAGCTGCCCCTAAATAGTTTTATGGTAACAGATATGTGAGATAGAGTACCTGTTTTTAACTGGCGTAGCACTGAATACTCGTTAATCGATACGAGGCCTCGATGTTGTTTTGCAACCAAGAAAATTTGTACCCTGCCAGGAGAGATAGACAGATAGATGATAGCAGGTTTATAGAGCCCTGGTTATGTAGTTTCTCTTAGCCTGGGATTGAGGGAAGGATATTGGATAAATACAGCCTCAAGGGGCAGTAGTGCCTGGCAATAGATCAGCTGAACATCATGTGTTCCAAGCAGCAGTAGTGAAGAGACTAGATATAGAGGTATGGTGACCTGATCTCCATATGTCTGCTCTCCTACCTAAAATGATAAATTGTGTATTAAGCTTACAGCTACAAGATAGCTGCCAGGATTCAGCTAAAGATGTTAGTGAGGTGTGCTTGGACATCTGCTGCAAAATATCCTAATAGCAGTCCCTAGTGCTTTGAAAATATTGAGGTATGTGTAGGTGCAGAGAGCCAGACTGTACATGTAGTCCATATAATTCAAGGTCGGAAATCAAACAAACAAGGTACAGATGGACAGGCAGTAATTGAAGTGAAAAAGGCAGGTGGAGTGTGTACCTGGAGAGTGAAATAAGGAAGCGGGGACACTAAACTTGCAAAAGAAGCCTCAAGACCGATCAATGACCTGCAGGACTGTATATGTTGATGCAGCGACATGGAAATGCATGCATCTCTAAGACTACAAAGCCTAGTGCTAATGTGGCAAGAACTTGGAAGCATGAGTTTAGTCCTGCCTGATCCGAGTTAACCCCCACACATCAAAAGTAAAATTAGACTGAAATACAGTCAACAGCCACTTTATAAGGTACACCTGCCCCTTTATGCTAACAGACAAGTCCTACATTCAGGGAATTATGTGCCTGCGAATCAGTACATAAAGCATGCAGATGAGTTTATAACTCAATCTATTATTGTTCGATAATGTGCGATGTGTGCGATCTCTGAGATTTTGAATGTTGTTATGATTGTTGGTGCCGGACATGCTGGTTCTAGTCACTATCTTACCATTTTCACACGGTACAGTGCATATAGCTTACAGAGGATGGTGCAATAAACAAAAAAGATGTAGTTAGTGTTGGTTCTGAGGTAAAAACCTTGTTGATGGCAGCGATCAGAGCAGAATGGCCAATAGAAATGCTCAAACATAATGTATGTCACCTAACTCAAAAAAAAAGTGCTTTTTTGCATTGGCTTCCCTTTGTTACTCTCTTCTTCTGACACAGATGTTGCGGTTACTTGCTGTACCTCTTGTGTTGGCAAACAGTATCAGACATGGCGAACCAGGGACCTGTCAGTTATTTCAGGTCCCTTTGTTTGACTGCAAAAGGAGCTTCCTGTTCGCAGGTCATCTGTGTTTCAAAGGAATCTGCCTCTCGCTGAAAGGAGACTCTACAAGCAAGAGGAACATTAGTGCGCCTTTTTGCCAACTTCTTCATGTTAGAGTCTTTTTAAAAGACTGAGCAGTCTAAATACAGTGGCTAAGCAATTACTTTCTTTTGCGTTTCCATTCAAACACAAAATACAGATGCAGCACTTCACTAATATATAAATAAGGTTAAACTGCTAATTACAATTTTTTCTGAAAAATTATTGTTGCATTGCTAAATTGCTAATTTGTAATAATTAAAGCTTTATTTGTTTTACATGTATAATTGTTTGAATTAGTTTAGGAAACACTTCGCATTACTTGGGGTTTATCTTATGGCGATAAACGAAGATTGTTCTGGTTAACGAGTTTGTTTGAGTGGAACCAGCAGGCCCATTGCTACTGCATGGCTGACAAGGATCGGAAAAGGGGATATTGCTCTATTTCCGTCAATAAATGGATAAATTACAGTTTCTGTACAAACAAAAGTAAAATTGTGTTAAAAGTGTATTTTCAGTCAAACAGTGTGTGCTGGGAACCGGCTTTGTTCATAGTCTCATCAGAGATATCCAACAGTGACTTTCATTCGACTCTCAGTATGTGTCACGCGTTAATTAGATAAATGCATACATACAATTGCCTGTGATTATATACTGCGACTACCAGAACAAAGTCACAACTAGTGAGAATAGCCTTAAAGAAGAAGCCTTTATCTTGAGGTGTGACACAAATTATGGTTGTCTTTGAAGCTTATTTATGAAATTTCATCTGCCCTCCTGTGGTTAGAGAATAATGCATTATTTATTAAATGTATGGACATTTCAAATGCGGCTTTTTTTTTTAATCACACAAAATTAAGCGAAAGGCCAATTATTTTTGCCCTGCTTCTGCAGCACTAACATGTAACAGCTCATTACTATTCAAGACAACATGCAAACAGTTTGCTATCCACTGCAGGTCCACCCAGCACATCTGATGCTCGCTAAATGGTGGAGCTCCCTTGCCAAACGTCTTTTGCAAACCACGTTGTCACCGGAGGAACCCGGATATCCCACTATTGTCAGCTAAGCTAATTACGCCCAGTCAAAGTTAGCGCTAGGGTGCCGCTATTGTGCTAAAGCCATAGATGGTCTGTTAGTCATTGTACGAGTCCATCGCATTCACATGAAAGTGACTAGATGTCTGATTTCACCGTGTGATCCTCGGCGATCTGGTCTTTGTTGGGTGTGCTGGAATCTTTGTTGCCAAGGGTTTCGGGTTTCAGGGTAAGAATAGGCTGGTCTGGACACAAGGTGCTGAGGATCAGATGATCTGTGTGTCCCCAGAGACCTGTGACCTATACTACGAAGCGGGGTTACTGGCTTATCGGGGTAACTTGTCGGATTTAAGGTAGTCTGGGCAAAATGTAAGTGAACGAATATATAGTCCATTTAAACTGTGCTACCTTAAACCCGACAACTTACCTCGATAAGCCAGTAACCCCGCTTCGTACTACAGGCCACTGGTAAGGATGGCCTAGTTTGCCCAGGGCCTGAAGTCTGGATTTAGCAATGAGGGTATTGCTTTGAAAAAGATAACAAGCACATGACAGGAAAGAGATGTGCGATGTTTCATTTTTTTAATTCTGTCAGTAACTGTAAGAAAAGAAAAAATTGGCAGAAGTCACACATCTACCGATGCTCAAAAAGGAATCAATCGGAAGAGATCTTCTGATCCACTGTAGGGATACTCAATGATGGCTGTCCACCTCTCCGTCACTCCACATCGCTCCACATCACTCCATCCCCATGGCTATAATAATGACTGAGAGCCATCTGAGCTGTCGGCGAGGATCTCCATTCTCCAAGAATGAGATCTAATAGCCCTTTTCACTATGAACTGCTGGTTGTAGCGCGTAATGACAATAGGGGATACTTTTTGCTGTACAAGAAAGCTGAGTTTGCAGTGAATCACTGAATGCTATCTTTGGATTCATCCATTTCCATAAGTAGAGGAGCATACTGATGTCTTCCTGTTGAATCATGAAATGAGGCAGCCGATAAATCCCATATGCATACATACTGTGTTTGAAAACATTGATTTTGCATCTAACTCCTCACATTCTTATATTTATAAGCGTGTTGTTCTTTGTCTGACATAGTCGCACCCTGCTAATGTCCCGATGTGTAAACAAACTTCTAATAAGTAAGTAAAGAATTCACATACGAGACGGAGATGTGATGAATCTGGTAATGAGCACATTTAGACTGACAAATAGACGGTGAAAGTCCTTGCCGCTTAAGCCAGGTCAGCTTACATGAGATAAAGAAGCCCCACCCCCCCCCTCGTCCCGCCCGCGCGCACCTCTATGTTTAAAGTATGGAGTTAAAAAGTGACATTTGAGGGGCACTTTACAAAACTCGCTCGGCAAAAGATCTTCTGTATCACCTAAAGAGCCTTTGTCAGTCATTGGAAAGCTGTCACCTTGCGGGGAGATACTGCAGGGCCCTGTATGACAGGTTGGAATTAATGAGTAGAGCGTGACGGCAGGGAGGCAGTTGAGAAAAGAGGGCGGGACGGGGAAAAGCCTTTTGTCTTGTGTAGATAAATCTCTTCTGGGCCGGGGTTGTGAAGGCGTTTGCTGCTGCGATTCAAAGTAAAGCAGACAAATATTGTTTTTAATAGGGGGGAGAGGAACGAATGCGTGCAAAGCCCCGCGTGAAAAGCCCCGTGTGCAAAGCCCCTAGTTTATTTGGGCTCTGCTTGCATTAGCATTTCTGTGGTCCATCGTTTCGGCCTTAATTTGAGCGATTTGTATGGCAGCCGAATCAATGGCAGGCTCTGCGGAGCCATACCGGGTCATCATCGCCTCCGTTCAGAGAAGTGAGGCCTTTCTTCTTCCGCACGTTTGTGTGGGAGTGACGTCTTTCCCCCCCCCACCACATCCGCCAGCCCTTCTTGCTCATCTGCATGGAGGGAAAGTCACAATGAGTCGCCTTCTTTATGTTTCCAACCAGGGGATGAACCTGCCTCTTGTCTGACAGCCTCTCCTTAGGTAGCACTCAAATCGGATGCTATCGGCACAGACAGAGGGGCGTCCTGAAGCCCCTGAGATGGCAGCCGGTGTGCCCAGGGACTGTGGTGGTTCCGTCGTTGCGGATTGAAAGGAGACAGCGCTCCCCTCGGGAGAGGTCACCACAGATGTCACCACGTGCCACGGTGCGTAGGCCACCAACAGCGCCCGTCACTCTCAGCAGCCATGGCAACCAAAGGCCGATCTCTCCCAGAGTATCGAACCAGGCATTCCGTGGGAATGCAGAGGACACCGGCGCCTTGGCGAGAAAGCCCCTCCTTCCCTTACCGCCAAAATATGCCGTGCGGGTGCCATGGTTTTCCCCGCGACGGACTCACTTTCCGGAGTGGCGCCCTCGACGGAGACATGCTTGCAGACGTCTTGTTTTCTGTTGATGTAACAATTTGTGTTAAGCGGGAACGAACACGCGCTTCTGTGGCTCGGAAATTAGTTGCGGCGATGTTTTTGCATCTCAATTAAGCTGGGAAAACAAAAGGGAGCGGCAGGGGAGGGCCGCCGTGAGTGTCAGAGGGAGACGGTGTGTGACATTTCATGTAGATTCTCCCTCACAATCACCACGCGCGCCAGTGAGCCAAACACCACCGTGTCTTATCATCGCCTTTTGTTCCAGAGCAACACTCAACATCTCCATTGTGTCACTAACCTTTGCAAATGTAATTTATATAAACTTAAAGCCGTTCGGCTTCAGAGTGATAAATGTCACATTCGCCTTTTCGGCCTCGACGTCACCATCGACGGTCAACAGCATCTGCCAACGTTTTCCAAATCTCGAAATCCGTCGTTTTTTTGCTTCAAGACCAGACGCATGACCTTGATCTATAGGGGTGGGCTGTTTAATTTTTTTTTCTTCTCCAAGATGCACGACAGTCCTCATATTTAATGAGCTGAGAAGATCTTTCAGGGCTTTTCAGTTACCCCGGGGAGCCTAAATTCAGCGTTTGTCATATGCTTCTGCCCTGGACAAGTCACCTGTATTGTGGACAGCTTTCTATTAATAAGCTGAATGTCAGGGAATTTGCATATCTTCCTGACGGAAACAGCCTCATCTGACAACCTACATAATCAGGTATACTCTCTCCAAAGGCAGTTCTAAAACTGTGTCAGTCAGCAAGTTGGAAGTCTAAACGGAAAAGGCCGTGCAATTCAGCAGCGAATGAAAGGCGAAAACAACAGGAGCGCAATCCGAGGGGCATCGCTGATTTAAATGAGTAAATCTCTGCATACCTATTTTCATCGGGGGGGGGGGCTGGGAATCCAGAGTGAGTCTATCAGCTTGGCACCTGCTCCGCAACATTCATGATGAAGCAAAGGTTGTCTTCATTAAGAGCATTAATATTCATGACGCATGGTAATTTTGACACAGAAAAGGTCTCAGTAACCTTTTCTTGTGTGAGAATTTTTTACTTCTCAAGGAAATTAGAGTCCAGCAATGACTTAATTAATGCTTGGTTTCTTCACTGGAGTTTGAGGGGCTGTCAGTTTGGGTCTGCGGTACCTGTCAGCCCGCGAGGAGACTTGCGGGAGTGAGGGAGAGGAGGAGAGGCAGTGCCAGAAGCACATGGAGAAGAAGCCGCTGCACTTTCCGGACTCATACGCTTGTCATTCTTTTTTTCCCTCCTATTTTTTCAAACCCTGTTGTTCCTTCAGATGTCCTTTACAAGTGCTGGCTGCTCAAACTGGGTCTTTTATCAGCCTCTCTGTGCCTACAGATGGACTCCGCCCCCATACAAGGCATGTGTTTACCTACATCTGGCTGTTGTGTACCTATATATAGTATGCCGGTGTCTATATATGGAATTTGTGTATGTTTGTTATTTGTTCAAGAGATGAATTAAGTGAAAAAATGGGCTTCTACTAACTATTTCTCATGCTCATCTATAAAATGTTTAAATGAAATAAACTTAATAAACATTAATTTCTGTAATACTATCATTTCTGCCAGCAAACCGTTTTCCGTGGGCTATTTATTTCAAGAAACAGGCACTAAAATTAGTCCCTTTTAATCTGGGTATATTTCCTAAATGGTTCAGTTTCTGGAACTTTCCCGACGTCCTGATAACGTTATTCGTTATGCGCGTGCCATCTTGATAAAACCGGTCATGAATGGCAGCCATCTTCATGATGAATGTTAAAAAATGTAAATGCGTCTTACATAATCCTTATCTGAGGGGTTCCGCTCATTAATTCCCACAGTTGCTGCTTTTCTGTTGAAGAGAGACTTTCTGCCGCCCGAAAATAGATGCGGGGCCGCGACTGAGCGTTACGCAAACGTTCAGATGGACACTGCTCACGCCAGCAGACGATTCTCGAACTCCATCTGGACAGGCGTGCACAAACGGCTTTACTTGCGCTCTCCGAACGATTACATCTTAATATAGCTACGGATGAATAATTATTTGTTTCGCACTGATGCTGACCGGGTTCGGCTTGCGTACGTTTGCGAGGAGAGTCAACCGTAAGGATTTAACACAGCGGATGTGGCATTTCCCTTCTCAAATTGATTCATATGGCACGTTATAGGAGACAAAACATGGAAACCTCAGTTTTGCGTGCAACTCGCACCCTCACATACAAACAGGTCTTTGCTGGCGAGACGTTACCCCCCCCCACCCCCCTCCACGTCAGACAGTAAAAAATGTGAACATAAGGTAGGATTTTCTTTATCATGTCCCATAAAAATAGCAATTTGCTGGAGCCCTTGTAGCACAATATGGAAGACGGCGTATTTTACTGATAATGTTGAGATGACAGATAGTTCTATACCAGGAGGTTTCAGTTGTGTCTGGTTGCCGACGTAATAAATTGCACGAGAAGGGAGGATCGGGAGACGGAGGACGGAGAGGGAGAGCCGACTCCTCCTCCGAAAAGCTGGGCCGATCCGTAATTATACGCCGTGGAAATACGGGATTAATTAGGCTGATATAGAGAGGGCGATGCGGCCTCATTACGGACAGAAAGGCATCTTCACAGACGCTGCCACTCAGACGAGGATTCCCGTAATGCAAGGAGACAAAGACCGTTCATTCCCGCTACTGCCGCCTATTATCTTACTTAAGGCTACTTAAATAAGTTCCCAGAGGTGAGGCAGAGAAACCCCTTCATTACTTCCATAAAACAACAAAGCAGGCCCATTCTGTAGATGAAGGTGAGACTGGACTCCCAGTCAATGATCTGCTAAACTCACAACAGGAAACGCCATACAAACAAACGTGCGGGACAAACATAATTAGCCCTGGGACAACAATGTAAGAAACACGCACAATAGGGCTCCTATTCTCAGCCCCGGGGCCTGTGGGGCAAAGTTTTATATTTAATAATCATTACACTGTTCTTGTAGGGGTGGCCTTCACGATGAAGTCCTACAAATGTAGTTGTGATGCACGTAGAGGAAAAAAACAGTCATTTTATTCCCGTCGACAATACAGGAAGTGTGGAAAAAAAAAAGTTCTAGAATGATGATTAGGAAGTAGCGAGGGGGGAGAAACTAGAGGAAATAGGACTGTTTTTTAAAATAGAAACGTTTTTCTCTCCACAACTCCGCTTTCTCAAACGTTGAACAGACATTTTGGGATGATAATCGCTACATCATTCCCCAAATCCTGCACTTATGGTGACAATGTGCCTGATAATATGTTCCACAGCAGCAAATCGTAGTTTGGTATTACAATTGCCTTGATAAAAGTGATGGCAGGCGATTAAAGAGGTTCTCTGCATTCTGAGCAGTCCACCACAAATTATCTAAGTTTAACTAGGCAGCTACGCATAAGGAAAACAGAAAAAGAGGGAGGCATGCTTCTCAGCTGTCATTCAGGACACTGGGAACTATGGACAGAAAGCAAAAATTTGGTGCTTTTCCATGCAAGTACATGAAATCCGAGTCCATGTTTGTTTCACCATTGTTTTCCATCTTACAGCCCTAGAGTCTAGATCCCTCACGTTTCACCAGGAAATTCGCACCTCATTATGAGAAGATGTACCTTGCAGTGAGCTAAATTGCTGGCGTGAAGATCTCGTTCTTCTGGTTGTCCCACCTGCATCTCCTACCGCATTTTGTCCCTGCAGTCTTGTTCTCTACTGGGGTTTTTGAGCTGCGCACCCCACGGGGTCACATCAGCCCCCCCACGGGTTTCTAGAGGGAAAATAGATGGTAACTGTCTCTTAATGGCTGTCTAGGGGACCGATTAAAATGTTGCAATTTGGAGTGGCACCTGGAGTTTGGGCTAAATTTCTACAAATGTTTTGTGGCAGTACATTTACATGTTTATCTGAGACTTAACTGTACGTACATGCATAGGTAGCCACATACATGCAGAGGCACACAAATGCATGTACATATGCACGGCTAAGTTAGCATGTCTCCCACTCTGAAAAGCCAGAAACTGACGGCATATTTGCACATCCTGCAGAAACGCCCGCAGGCGGCTTGGTGGAAGTGGCTCGCGAGAGACGTCACATCCAAGTTCAGAATATAAAGCGGTCAGTCCGGCGTCCTGTAATAGACCATATATTACCCAGAGTGCCGCTGATGTTTACCAGCACCCAGGGATAAGGGCAGCACATAATGAATTTAGCTAGAGGGGCAGCGCACACTGGCGGGCGGATCGAGACCCGACATGCTTGGCATATTTTAATGTCCCGGGAGCTGGGGCGGGAACAGCGTCCAGCGTGCGGGGGGGGGGGGGGGCTGCCCCGGAGAGGGGCGGCCGGGGAATTTGTCGCCCCGTGGGCCTGACGTGGGGGGGGGCGGGGGGCGTGCCGGGGGGGGGGGGGGGTTCGGAATGCCGGGGGGGGGGGGCGCA
>JAODJX010000049.1:8101068-8115831 GCA_026776945.1 Isichthys henryi | reverse complement strand
GGGGAGGGGGGCGGGCTAGGACTTCCAAAGGGGCCTGGAACTGACCAGGATTGGGCAGGATTAGCCCGTTACAACAGGAGGCCCATTGCCCTCCCCAGATCCAACGCCGGATGTCGTCAGGCGAGTCATACTGACCGCAGGTGGGCGGCTGGGCGGTGAGCAGTACAGCAAAGTTTAAATTTAATGGAACGGGGGAAATCTGGGATTTTCTGTGGAAACACCCTCAAGTCCAAAAGACAAAGCAGGTGCAATGAAAAAACATCTGGATCCGTTAACGTTTACCGTAATATGGATCACATGACTATTATAGAAATCCTCAAAACAGACCCTTACACCATCACAGATTTTCAAGTCAGCTAGAAAAGATTACATTTCACTCATAATAAATATATTTGTAAAATATGCAGCGTTTGTGTGGTTTTTATGAAGAATGACTGCAAGCCGGCTGAGATCCAGGACATCCATAAGGCCCTCTGTCTTGAAGATGGTGGGCGGCCATGTTAAGTAATAGCTTTTTTGAACTTCTGTCGTTATGTAATCTCATGAATGATGATACATTCACTGTCTTTATAGTAAACAGGAAATCCTGTCCTTACAGTATACAGAAATCATCGGAATGGGTGTTTTGTCGGTAAAGTTAGCTGATAAGTCACACATTTCATTCAAGTAGACGAGAAGTGTATTGCGTAACGGGTGTCATGGATTTTTAAGCGGCCTCTACCAAAGTAGCTAAAGGATAGCGTTGACCAATGGTACGCTAATGGTTCTTAAATAATTGCTATGTTATTCATATTTGATTGAATTTTAACTTAGGCTACACACAAGGATGTTATTAAAGACCAAAGCAACATCGTCCCACCTAGAACGTGACCCTACTCATGCCTCCGCCTGCCTTTGTTATGCCAGTTAAATTTGAGCTGTAGCATAGCATGATGGGCAGCATGCTATGGCTACCTGTCCCCCGCAGACTCTTCAGTGGTCCGGTCCGCGGTCCGTCACCCGACGGCTCCTTCGCATCTAGTTCTGTGCTAAACAACAGTAATCCCTCCCCTCCAGCGAATCCTCCTTTCTTTCCTTCTCCGTTTGCCTTTGTGTCCCTCCAACACATATGATGAGGAGTCATTCATCTAATTCTGCTGGCCAACAAAATAAAATAAATCAAGAATTTCCCAAATATAACAATATTTGTATTGGGGGGGGTATAATTAATGACCACAGCTGCGCTAATTAAAACCCATCTGAGTTCCATTAATCTTGGTCACTAAGTCCAATCGTTTCTCGAGTGTGCGGCCACACCTCGCTCGCCGACTGTTGTCCTTGGAGCTGCTTCCTCATTTTTCCAGGTGATTCTCAGCCTTTGTTGGTTTATTAGTGCTGCAGAGTAACGTGAAGCATCTATTAATAATGCCAGCCAGGAAGAGCAGCACCTACCCTTGTTTTGGCGTCCATGTTCTCAGCAGAGCAGCCGTGTCTGGGAAGAATGCCGGCATTATCGCCTGTTACAGTGGCAGTAATCGTCATGGTGTCGCTTGTGCTACAACAGCCGTTCCCCGTAATTCTACACCGTACAACAGATTAGATGTCGCTTTAATTCGTATATAATGGGGAGGACAGGAAACATGAAAAGGCAGTAGATATTTCATTAAATACAGTAGCTGACGTATGAATGTGGGCACTTGAGCGCCCCCTGAAGGGCTGGCATCGTGTCTGGTGTGTTCCCCTGCCTTGTATCGTGTGCTGCCTGTGAGAGGCTCCCCATGACTGGATAAGTGGTCTGAAGATGGTTGGATGGATGGATCAAATCCAGTACCATGAGATATCATGCTTGACATTGAAATTTAAGGAAGTAACTTGAAATCAATGAAAACCTCTTGTTTGTACGGTGTAAAAGGGCCTCGTCAACTTAATGACTGTGCCTCATAACCCTGGAAGCCAACCAGAGCACCATG
Source organism: Isichthys henryi (assembly GCA_026776945.1). NCBI lineage: Eukaryota > Metazoa > Chordata > Actinopteri > Osteoglossiformes > Mormyridae > Isichthys > Isichthys henryi. The sequence continues at coordinate 8,113,882 of JAODJX010000049.1, read as the reverse complement.
CAGTAATGGCAGCGGCCAGTGGATGTTCGCCCTCGACACTCACTCCCACATCATGACTCGTAAATACCGTGGTGCATAAAAGGCAATCGGTGAGGCGAGTGCGTAGCACATATCAGGCATGGACGTAGAGGGAGCGGTGTGGGGGTGGGGCAAGCATATGGCGTGAGTGTGTCATAAACAAGCTTTATGAAAAAGGCCTGAACATTTATTAAATTGAACAGAACCTGAGGAACTGGCAGCCGGATCTTTTATCATTGTTAGCGCATAAACGTAACCGGATTACACAATGATAAATTTAATGTTATTACCATAACCGTGATCTTAATTTCGGTTTACCGCACATAATACAAACGTGATAAATGCTCCAACTTGTTATTTAAGCCCTGGCTCCTGAATACAGCAGGGCGGTCCTCCCAAGATCTGGCATGCATCACATGTCCACCCTACTCTGGCCGGCGAATTGGGATCAGGAGCCAAGGGGGCGTGGTCACTCACAGCAAATGGGAAGTTGGGCGTAGACCTAGATCTGGCCATACATGCGATTCAAAATTCATGCCTCCTGTCCATGGCGGAGAATTTATTAGGCTATCCTTGGAATTCTAGAATTGTATCATTTTCTTTCATTCATGTTGCAGCTACATAAACGTAGAGACAGACATAGGCAGCCGACGTGATGCGCAAGGCGGATGTCGGCAGGTAATTTTTAATCTGCACCGCTAATGCGAATGGCAGCGGGATATGGGCGAGGGTCACGGAAACGACAGTAGCTAAGAGGCAGACGTGACCCAGAAGTCCAGGTGTTCAGGAAAAGTGCTGTTAACAGCCAGGATTGATGATCTAATCAAACTGTCAGCCAGTGATCAGTAGTGGGGGGGTGTGGGGGTGGCGTTCAGGTGGGGGGTGTATTCAGGAGGCTTGTGCATGCTTACTGTTACTCCAAATTGGGCCTGACAGCCTGGATTGAGAAAGGGAATTTTCCCCTAAGTAATGTAGGAAACAACTCCCCTACCCTTCCGGAGGGTCACGTAATCAAGGAGTCCTTTTATTTTCTTCTTTTTTTTAGTCTTTTGAGAAAAAAAAACTGGGAGATGCTTTGATAGTCGGTGGATTTGCACTGTTAATTATACATCATTAGTATTTTTCAATCTGGACGCACTTATATACAACCAAACACATGGTTATCCCGCCCATATGCACAGCACACATATCCATACGCGTCCACATATATGGCAGACTGTGAGTAAGCATTAACATATTACCCACAATGCACCATGGCTACATCCGCATAAACATAACGAGCCAGACCACTCGACGCAGACAGGAGGGCGGTAAAGCATCACTTTGCTGTCAGCACTTCTGCGCGCTAAACCCGATACACGTCGTCTCCCCCACTCCGCACCCCCTCCAAGCTTTCTCAGATGTGTCCGCAGTCTGGCAGAGATCATGTTCCCGCCATGTTTTCACCGCCATGGAGCCCCTTTCTCAGAGGTGTCAGGCGGCGTACGGTTTACGGGCACTAACCCCTTCCCCTGCTTGTTTATCCCTCCACGGCTCTGTCTGCTGCCGAGGGGCTTGAGCAGGTGATAATTACGCCGCGTCGTCTTCCATTACGGGGTGGAGAAACCCGAGGAACGGAGGTGCGAGCTGCACACTGTCCTTCAGCGACTACTCACCGTCACAGAGCCGAGGACAAAAACATACAATGTGCTCCCGGTGGACGAGATAACCAGGATATCCAGGTCCTAAGGAAGATTTGTCTGCTAACCATTAAATGGATTGATGTTGCAGAATCACATTTATCCTGGGATTTTGCATGTCTACATGGTTTGTCCCGGGGATTCTGCACAAGTGACATGGGGTCCAGGTATCTTTAAGTGTCCTATAGAGTGTAATAGTGTTTGAGTGACTGTCCTCTGATGGATTAACGTCCTGTTCAGGGCCTCCCCTGCCTCATACTCTGTGTTTTCTGGTTCACTGTGTCCCTGTACTGGACAATGGCAAACAGATAACTGGGTATTGCTGATGAAGCTGTTTGGTAAAACCCATACTTTGCTCATACCAAATCTTGGGTCCTATATTGTTATTCCAGAATTTCCCACTTAAGATTAACGAAGTGTATCTATTTACTGTGTTGTCGTGATATATTTTCCCTCATGTCAGCTTTTCCTGCTGGCCTACCGCAGTATATATCACGCTTACATGGAGGCATATATTTAGGTACATTTAGGAGACTGGAATATGAGGCTGGCGGGTCTCCTGGGGAAGGATCTGGAAACGTGTTTTCCAGCAGGGCTGTAAGAGGACCATCTCAGCAGAGGCGCGAACATCACTCCAGCACTGTCAACAGCCCACGCTCAGCGCACGTTTACACGTTAGTGACACAGTGCCAAAAAAGGGTCATTCTCCAGATATGCGTCCGGGTGCCAGAAAGAGGGAGATGGAGGGGGACTCACCCGCAATGCACGTTTGGTCAAAAACCTGCAACATTTTCCTGGAAATCCTCACCACATCTCCTAACATTAGGAGGCGGGTGTTCCGACATGTTCACGCTTCCGTTCGGACTTTGCAACGCTCCAGCACGCTGCGTTGCTGCTCTCTCCTTGTAGGTTCACACACATCAATCCATCCAGCCATATGCTCCGAGAAGTACACGAAGGCGGGCTGTCACGGGGATGGTGGAGCCATAAAAACGTAATGTGGGCAATTTTCAAGTAATCAAAGTTTTATAGATGGCAATCATTTCAAACTAACAATTTTTAATTATCACTTAATTTTATCTGTGTTATTAACACAATCCCTCATTCCAAATGCTCATCAAATGTAATATATTAAGGAAATTAAATATGAAATTTCCCCTGCTTTTCCCGAGGAGACACTCAAACATTAAAGATACAACAAAAACACAGATGTGACCCGTTTTTTGGAGAATTTCTGAAAGCATCTCCCTGCTCAGCCCCTCCATCGCTTGCAGCATTGTTCGCATCACGGTTTACATGCATCATTCTGCTAATTTGCCTCTTAATTTAATTGATTTAGTTTTTATTTGGGATGGGGCCGAGGGGGACAATATTGAGACGATTTGTTTAAAGTGAGTTTTGTGCAGATTTTTATGAAACAAAAACAGCTCTGATGAAATTTTCCCACCATGCTTTGAGGTCTGCATGTTCGCAGGAAGGGAATTCGTCTGTAAAATTACCATTTTGTGTGTAAGAAATGAGTGAGGAACGCAGGAGGGATGCGCAGGAGGCAGCCGGAGGCAGGTGTCAGAGTGCAGGGAGCTGCAGTCAGCTGCCCTGCTCCCATCATTCCTGCTCATCGGGTGCTGGGATGTCACCTTCCTGGCCCAGTTTCACTTCACCATCCGACAGCAGCTTCGAGACCTAACCGACACGGAGGCGGGACTGAAATGGCCATGGTTGCTTCCAGTAGCCAAGTAAACAGTATAAAGGCAGGAAATGATGAGAAATGGTGTTGGTGAAAATGACACTCGAGTCTGCAGAGCTACCCAGCAGAAGATGGCATCAACGGGAAACTTTGATGGGCTCCTTGAACAGAGGCCTGGCTGGTGATGGGTTGCACATTCCCCTAATGGAAGCCATCTTAATTCATTACTGGGTGAGACATCATCAGGTTGCTCCCTTGCCCAGTTTTGGGCTGACTGGTCAGGTCAGGTGAGGTTGAGGAGCATGCACTGATGCAGCACGTTGCTGCACCCACCACGTGGAGAAATTCCTCGGCATCCCGGCCGGCAATCCCCCAGGGAGACACGCGTTCCAGTCCCACCACCTACTACGAGAATGTGGCTGGGTATAATGGGGTAAAAAGAAAAGGTTCATTATGGATAATTAAGGGTAGCAGTTTGAAAGGGGAAAGTGCACTAGAGCTGCATGGCGAGGCCTGAATGTGGCATGTTGGGGACTGCTGTCTGTCTTCAAGCCTCCCCTCCCATCCTTTCCTCCTCTCCCTCAAACCAGATACGCAGCACTGCTTACATCATAAGCATCCGCCATGTAAATGAATCGGGATATCAAAGTAATTCTTGCGGGCTCAGCTCTTTAATTTCTCTAATTAAATTCAGAATCTTGTCGTCGCCGTCACTCACCAAAGGATGTTGGGAGTCGCCACACACCCCAGGCTCACCAGATCCTTCTAATCAGGGCCATGGAAACTTCCAGAAACAGAGACCCGCAAATGAACTGCGTTGCAGGGCTTCTGGCTCCGGCCTTTATTATTCTGATGACCTTTTGTTGTTCCTTGGCTTTTTCAACTGGTTTGTTTAGACCCTCCGATAGTGATAATAAGTTTTGATTCTGGGACGTTCTCGTCAAGGAGCCGAAATCGGTCGGGCACAGAAGGGAAAGGATGGCATCAACAGGCAGACGTCGGAGTCCAATTCAGCCCTGAGAGTGACTCCCAAAAAAAAACGTTAGTCTATACTCTGGCGCCTTTCCAGAAAGACTCCTGGAAGAGTGGACCAGGCAGGCAAAGGTCCTCCCCGCAGTGTCGAGCTTGGGGCCTCACCCAGCCTCGCCAAGCTCATATTGGGAATGTGCCTTCTGAGGCCCGGGTGCTGCACTCCTGCTGGTGCCTACCCAAGGCCACACCCTGCTTACAGACTGCTTAGGACAAGGATCTGGCTCGGGGAAGGAATGGGCTGCAGGTGAAGAGAAGGCTGGAAGGAGAGTGAGAACAGGGTGGGGGTAGGTTGGGTGGAAGCGATGGCGCATTAGCCAGGAGCTACACCTGGTCACTCCCCCAGCACCTGGCACCGTGGCAACGGTGTGCCCTGGCAGACACGGGCCTCCCACGCACAACATGTTTGCTCACACCTAGCAGGTTCACACACACACACACACAAACACGGCCTCTTTTACATGCGGAAGTCTGGACGGAGAGCTACCGTGCAAAGCTACCTTTTGGAAAGGTCACTCCTGATGCCATCTGTGTTCAGGGAGAAGCAATATTTACCCCGCATCGCCTAGATGGGTCCAGGCCTGTCTGCTCAGGGCCAAGCTTTCCAAGTAACGGCACAAAACTGGCGCGATATCGGTGCCGCTGATCACCGTCAGTCAAAACAGGCAGCGTATTACGGAAAAACTCACAATGTCTGACTTTGCGCGTTTCATCAAGAAAGGTGCATGTTTTACATGTAATGTGGTCAATCCATGTTTTGTGTTTCAGACGGTGTTAATTAAACGGTAATAATAATAAAAATACCCGCTTGTTTCATGGCGCATATATAACTTTTCCACATAACACTGCCCTTCTGAGTCGTGCCCACCACCGCCCACCAAACAGATGAGAGTGTATTAATTCAAATGTGTTATTTTTCTAAGGTGTAAATGGAGCTAATGGTGTGTAGAATCTCCACACAATTATTTAAGAAAACAAAGTCGAGCACAAGTCAGTTACTGTTACATGGTCAGCCGGCAAGCCCTCGCCAAATTGCTCAAATTATATTCAATTAAGACAAGGTCAGGCCTGTCAATCCACAAAGCAAACTATGCCTTCATTAGTGAGGCTGTTCGACAGCCGGGGTCCACCGTGCTCTCAGCACCACTACCCCCCCGGCTTCCCAGAATGCCGTGCGGAAGGAGACGAGCCTGGGCACAGTTGCCAGCCAGATGTGTCACATTAGAAGGGGCCCGGATTCGGTTTCAGTCTCGCTGCCGACAGCCTGTCACCCGCCCGGCTCTGTCATCCTCCCTGCCGGTGCCCCCGGCCACTTGCCAAAACCTGCGCAAGGTCAGCGAGGAACACCGTCGGTGCCACTAGGAATTTTGGCAACAAATGTCAAACCGGAGCAAAACAGCTGTTATTTTAACGACAGGCAAACCAATTCTGTCTTTTTAAATTATGGTAATATAAAACAGTGTCAACCCCTGGTAAGAGGAAGCCCTCCTGTTCGCACACACGTCGCCCGTGAGAGCCCTGCATACGCCCCAGCCCGCCATGCATCCTTCTCTGGCTTCGTTTTTTCTTTTTTTGACAATGTTCTAAAAATACCAGGTGAATGAGGGAGGTGGAATTCGTGATAAAAAGGCCTTCTGACACAGAATGCTCTGTAATCTATCTCTTCCCTGCCTACAAGCCAACATATGTTTGCAATCGCATTCTCCTCGTCCCCAGTCACCACTGCGTTCCTCCAGGTCTGGATTTCAAACCGGTGCAGTTATCAATCACCAGACGGGCCGCTGTCAGGGCGGCCCGAACCCGCCAGGCAGACAAGCTTTCTTAACGCTCGCCGAATTTGTTCCACTTAATAAGCCCTCCCAAATGACCTCCCGCTAATTAACCACCGCTATGTGAGAAATACGACGGTTAATTAATGACGAGATAAATTCCGTCTCGGGGACTGTCAGAAAATGATGACGCCGTGCTTTACGGTTTAAACGGAATCGCGGCTGAAACGGGCTGAAGTGGCTCGCCGGGGCCCTGCTTTTAATCTGTCAGAGCCGCCGAGTAAACTGCTGAATTACAGAGAGGGGAGGGGGGAGAAACAATCCAGAGGTCAGTTGGTCGACGACTGATTTCTCCGTAATCGCGGCCGCTGATGTGTACCTGCCTCCTTGAGGACGGCCACGAAGGTGAGAGCTGGAGTGCCCCACTGGCTGCAGCCACCGGAAAAGGCCCAGTGAGGTTCGTTAATTCCTTACTCCCCACAAAATCCCTCTGCCACACGGCCCCCGTTTCTCACTCCCGCTACACAGTGGAATCGCTTGCTCCGCCCACTGGTACGATCAGTGACTGTGCCCGGTGACGCCACACAGGAGGACACATGTTCGGCGCCTCTCTGAGCCTCCATGTGCCAGAACAGGCTTTTCAGCAGAGCTTCTCCTGAACCCAGGCATCAGGAATTCCCAGGATCGCTCTTCCCACTGCTCCCCTCTTCCGGCTAACGACTCCGGCGCTCCGGCATTAAGTGCTAAATCACTGAGGATAATCTGTACTTTAACAAACAAAAACACGGCTGGTTCTTCATGCCAATTTGTCATTTATGGTAATTCGCGGCACAGGCTACCGGGGGATAGAAGGCCGGGACTGGCTCTGCCAGGTTGTTAGCGGCATTTAGCTAACGAAGAGAGTACGTCTAGAGCAGGAAAACAAATATGGGCATGTGGCAGGCTTGGTGGGCTGGAGGGAGGGAGGATGGGAGACATTATTTGGGGTAATGGGATTTGCAACACGGGCGGGAGGAAATGCAATCACAGCAGAGAGGAAGTGGAGGGAAAACGGCCAAGGTTGGGTTTGGGGCGGGTTGATGACATCCGACTTGGCGGGACACCACAACGATTGATGACATCACTGCATTCGGACATACTGTACGCATGACGTAAAATTATACCCCATTCAGACTTCCAGCTCAACTGAAGCCTGGACTGGATAAGCAATTATGGAAAATAGATGGATGGATGGATGGATGGATGGATACATATACACTAAAGCTTTTTAGCTTATGTTCTCTGAATAGGGTTAGCTTGACATGTTTTATGAATTGGCTTTTCATCCATCCATCCATCCATCCATCCATATTTCTTCTAACCGCTTATCGTGGTTAGGATTACAGAGGGGCCTGGAGTCTATCCCAGACAGCACAGGGAATGAGGGCAGGCTACAGCCGGGACAGAATGCCAGTTGAAAGGATTCTTTTACATTTGGCATCTGCTGGTTTCTGCAGCTGCAGGCACAGGGCTGACATGCAAATCCTGCATCAAGATCACCCTTCGGAAAAATGTCGTGGGAGGCCGCCCAAGCTTTTCAGCCGCGAGTGGACTTTACTTCGCTCCCCCCCCCCACACTGTGGCTTGCGTGATGCAGTATGACTCCTTTGGGTAATCAGACCAGTGCGTACATTTGCCATGTGATCAGTGTCTTAGTGTTCCGGAGTTTATCATATCGCCCTGACAACTGAGAGGCGAGCTGAAGTAAGCTTACAGCTGTGTGGCCATCAGGATGTCCTGGAAGAAAGGCCACATGTCGAATCTGAGGGCAGCTCTTCAACAGGTCTCCTAAGCACCCTCACAACACCAGTCCCATCTCAACACTTTCAGTGTGTCCAACATTCAGCACACTCCTCCTTTAGCAAAAGTTAATTAATGGCTGACACAATGAGTCTAATTAATGCATGTATATTTACTCAGAACATACGGTTCACTTTATTAATATTTAAAGTCACTTGTCATGTTTGCCGTGACATTTTTAAAAATACCCACTTTGACGAGTTCAGCTAACGTGAAGGACAGCTAGATTTCGCGAAATGGTTTTGTTTGTAGATCTGTAATGTTTCATTCCCAGCTGCCAGGGAAGTTCACAGCTTCATTTCATCACGTCCGCCATTTGGACTGACAGCCGGGTGAAATCTCTGGAGGGGGGGGTCGGCTGCCAGCGCTTCTTTCAAGACCACCGGCGGGGAGGAAGACGGCGCCTCTTCTCACTCAGGTGGGGGCGGTATAGGGACAGATCTCCAGAAGCACCCCCCCTCGCCTTTGACACTGGCTCACGTCCGACACCACGGGGGAGAAAGGAAAAAACAATCACAAAAAAAAAAAAAAGAAATCCGATGCTTCTTCCACACCGGCGATTGTGAAATTCACGAGACAGTGGAATGATAAAAATACCCGCCGGTCTATAGCGCCGGCGGCATGGACGGCTGAGAGGCGGGTGCGGGGAGGCAGCCATGGGGAGGCAGGCGTGGGGGGGCTGAGAGGCCGCGGGCCTGTGTCGGGTTACTTACTGTAAATAGAGGTCAGACCCAGGATACACTGATGCAGAACACACACGCGGATTAAACAGAGCTCTGGGAACGGGAATTAAAGACTGTGGGTCTTTATGGAATGTCCCACACTCACTCCCTGACCAGCAGAGGTATTGATTGAGGTCTCTCGCATCGATGCGTGTGTGTGTGCTGGGGGAGGGCAGCATGAGACTCGCCAAACCACATCCTGTCTGGCTTCTTATTGAAATCCGATGGCTACAGCATAACCTGCACCTGTACGGCCTTTCTAACTTTGCTATGAGTTCACACTAAATATATGTTGTGCTGTTTTAAACTGGCGGTGCGTTTTATCCATGGAAATTTCCAGAGGATAAGATAGAATGGCTACAAAGGTCTCCCACTGCCGTGAGTGCAATCTGGAGACCATTGTTTTCGATGACCTTTAACCTTGCCCTCTCACACTTCACTGACACCTCAACCCTAATGTTGTTGTTCAGGTACCTGATGGTTTAAGTCCACATATCAACCACCATTAATTCATGATCTGTATCTCTACCTCCATGGAACACTAGGACCAAGCTGACCATTGGGAGTCAAAGCTAACCATAGGTAGTCAATGCTGACCATAGGGAGTCCAAGCTGATCATAGGGTGTGAAAGCTGACCAGAGCTGACCATCACAAGCCAAAGTAGATCATCAGGAGTCCAAGCTGACGATTGGGAGTCCAAGCTCATCATAGGGAGACAAAACTGACAATTGGGAATCAAAGCTAGCCATCAAGAGTCCAAGTTGACCATAGGGAGTCAAAGCTAACCATCAGCAGCCCATGATGACCGCAGGGAGTCAAAGCTGTCCCTTGGGAGTCTAAGCTGACCATAAGAAGTCCAAGCTGATCATTAGGAGTCCAAGCTGACCATTGGGAGATCAATCTGACCATTGGGAGTTCAAGCTGACCATTGGCTCAAGCTGACTATTGGGAGTCCAAGCTGACCATTGGGAGTTCAAGTTGACTATTGGGAGTCCAAACTGACCATCTGGAGTCAAACTAACCATAACAATTCAAAGTTGACCACCGGGAGTCAAATGTGATGAAACCATAAGACACACGTCCTTTGATGGTTTGCCCTATTAATTCTCTGCAATATTTACAGGTTTCACAAACAATACTGTAAACAAAATATGTCTACATGTGCCTGTGTCAGTCTGAGTCCTCCAATCAGCTCCAATTATTGTGATAGAATCATACTGACACCTTTTTCTGGTTCATCAGGACCCCTTGCACAATTACATGAATTTACTTTCAATAAATTACCATCTTTGCATACATCAGTCAAATCACAAAGTCGAGGCATTCGCAAACAATCTGCATTATTAATTTAATTGTCATGGCTTATCCGGTTAGCTTCTAACAGACTTGGACAGGTCCGGCTCGACAGCACATTACCGCCGACGCGCCATCGTTCATGGGAAGCCTCTCCACTTTGGCTCATTTCCCACTGCCAGGGACAAACAGGAGATCCAAACTGCAACCAATGAATCATTTAGCACCTACTCTGTCGCGTCAGAATTATAAAACATTAACTAGAATGTTGAAATGTTAAAGATCAGTGCTGTTTGTTAAAAATAAAGAAATGCTGGACAAATAATGCGACAGAGACGTGCTGTTCCTAACTTAGCCAGTCATTGGTTAGTTACTTGAATTGGTCATTTCTGTGAGTCAGATGAATATTCACAGATGTCCAGATTGCTTGATAATGTGATGCTTTGTCATTTAAGTACATCTATAATAATCATAAATGTCATTTAAACTAATCGCATTCTGTTGATCCGGTTAGAAGTGCCAAGCTTAAAAAAATAAATGAATTGTGATGGCAAACAGGACCAAGAACCCACCATACGGCAGGGAGAGCACTGTGGCAGCTTGTGAGAATGAGACGTTTTCGACGTACGGTCCCCCCCGGCCGGCGTGACAAATTCCAAACTGTGCACGTCCATTTAGAATGCGTCATGTCATGTTTACATTCTTCCGCAGTTTGGGAGAAGGAGAAATCCATTATGGAACATGTTCCTCCTCATTTCTGCTGCAAGAACATTCGTTGGTTCTAGAGGGCTGACTTCTCACCCACAGAACCGGTTAACAGCTCGGGCAAAATGTTTGTCTGCTTCATTGAAGCCTTTTGTAAGCATGGAATTAGTTATTTTAACCGAACTCAAATCCGGAGCCCCGTACGAGATGGCCAGGAATTATGTCATCATTTTAATGATGTAAAACGCACATCTGATGAAATTGTCACTTAATTTATTGCACTCATCTTTGTGAACTCTACATATATAATGTCTATATTTACTTCTGAATGTAATAATTACCTTTTTTACCTCTACAAGCTCACATCAGTCATTTCACATACCTTTTCTATGAACGGGCGGAAGAGAGAGACGAATTAATAGTTCACAAAAGTGCCTAATCAAGGGTATTTAGAGGGATCCGTTAATCAAGCTACCACTGCTCCTGATGTCAAATAATGCTCATTGCTGGCATTTTTCCGTCGTCGATCTCTGTATGAATTACAGGTTGAGGAGAGGAAATAAAAAATAAATATATTAATGAGTTTTTCCTTCAAATCTGTTGAACAGGGTGCTTTTCATATGGCTGTCATTGAGTCCCTTTTACGACACACATGAGTGGCTTGTTATGAATAGCAACTGTCATCCCTAGACTGTAATGGTTCGAATTAACATATTCTCAGTTGTTGGGTCTTTATGAGTTGGGTCTCTAGGAGATTTGAACAAAAGTTATGAGTGACTTCATCTTGTAACTGCCTTAATGTAGCATGTACGTCTCTCTGGAGTAAAGAGCATTAGGAGGCTGGATTAAAGTAGTCTTAGCGGGTAACCTGTATCCTGGGCAAACACGAGACGGTCATTTTCCGAAATCAGTATCACAGGCCAGAAACGGAAGGGAGAGACCCTCCCCAAAGGCTGCTCCGGTGCTGGAGGAGAAAGGGAGAGTCTACATTACTGATCACTAGCTAACCTGACAGCTGCCTCGTGCTTAAATCGACGTCTCCTCATCATTTCGTCATACGCCTGCAGCCATGGACGGCGGCCCTGTCTTTCAAAAGGTAGTCATATCCACCACAGATGTCTAAGCAACGGAAAAGTGGGCACTTTTATGAGAGACGAGAATAAATTAGTATGTGGAATAAAAATAATTAAAGCGGAGCTGGAAGCCGATGGGACCCGCTTGATGACTGTGATGTTCATTACAATAATGTGAAAGCTCAGGCAACTGGCACTTTCTTTCATCTGGAAAAAATAGTCCGCTTTCACACATCAGGATGAGAAACAGGGAAGGAAGGCCAGGCAGCAGGGTGCCCCCTAGCGCCAGAGCTACCCCCGACAAGGGCTGGCGGTCAATTTGCAAACCTAATAGTCCGTGACCCCAGACCCAGGAAGAGTCCTTGGGAGACACATGTAACCTGGGGCACCGCAGTAATCCAAAGGGATGTAACTAAACTTGAAGAAAAGCAGTGGAAGGATGGTGTGGCACCAGTTGTGCTGTCTTAGCTGTCCTGATTCTCTGCTCCAGATCCTTGTCCTAACCGATACTTTCCATGTTCTGTCTCTGACCACCCCTCTGCTTAAAATAAAGACTTAAGGTAGTATTTTCACACATAGACGTTTTCTGGGCTTTCGTTGATCCAATATTCATTTTGCACTTTGGCGTGGAATTTCCAACATCTGCATCCTGGCAGCACCATTTTGGCCTCCTCAAGGCCCAGCTGCACTCTGTCGATCATCCTGTATAACACCCTCCATGCGGGTCAAGTGCCCCAACCAATAGTCACGGTCCTTCCCACAGTCAACTGCAGGGCCAAGGGGGCACTTAAGGTGGATCGTGGGGCAGAGGCCATAGGACCAGAGGGTGAGGGTCTGTGGAGGCGGAGGCTGTCATGCCCTACTTCCATGATGACATATCAGCCCCCGGCCCAGGATGCCTATCTATTGGCATGCCCAATAGGGCAGGACTCAGAGAGGCGCACTTGTTAAGGTGCCAGTGACAGTGATACAACTCCCCCACCCCCCGCCCATCAAACC
>JAODJX010000049.1:8078805-8089446 GCA_026776945.1 Isichthys henryi | reverse complement strand
TTGCTTCCGAGATAGGCTCCGGACCCCCCGCGACCCAGTAGGATAAGCGGTTTGGAAAATGGATGGATGGATGGATGAATGGACACAGTCAATTGCCTCACTAATCAATGAGGAGTTTTTGGCCCCTGCTCCAGCTAATATATGGGGTGGGGGTCGTGTTTCAAGAGCACGTGATATTTGTGGGGCGCTGCAGGTGGGCCAGTGACCAGTAGGGGGAGCCAGAGCGGGAGGGGAGGAGCCCCCCTAATTGACAGAAGGGCCGGCTGGTGAAGTTACATGCCCTTACTATGACTTTGAACCTTTTTTTGGCATGTAGAAATTGTATATAAATATTGAAATATTGAAATGAAAAGGCACCGCTGCTGAAGCCTGCCGGGGGAGATGGACGTGGGGGGGTTGGGAGGTGCGGCGGGAGACCGGGGCGGCCGCCTCGCTATCGGATGAGTAAACAGGCCGTACCCTCCAGCAGGCAGCAGTCTATTGCACCGACAGTTATGGATAGGAAACATTACTAAGGCTGGTAATTAAAGTAAAAACTAATACTGTCTCTTGGATGGGGAATTTCACACAGAGAAATCATTTATCACAGCTTCCAGTCGGCAGAACAAGAATGAATTATCCACATATTTGGTCCTCAGTGAGTTTTTTTTTTTTTTTCCTTGAGTCTTTTTTCCTAAAGCTCAGTGTTAAGTGGGGGATATTGAGACTTTTTTTGTTTGTATGTATACTTCCTGAAGACATAAACCCTAAGATCTCAGCTTCACAGGAACATCAAGACGGCCATCGCAACCTTTGCCTGGTTTTCGGGGAGCTGGGTTCGACCTTACGTGCCACCACCTTGGAGGCACAGAAAGGGAACATCTCCATCCCATGCTTAATCGAACGAGGACAGTACGCCATCTCCAAGGCCCAGGTGAGATCGGCGTCTCTCAATTATCCGGCACTTGTCACGTTCGGCGCGGTTTCCTGACAGCGGTCCCGGGAGAAACACGGCTTTTATTAACCGCAGAAACATTCGCAGGGGCTGAGAGGTTATCCTGGTTGGTGACCAGGAATACAGAAAAATATCATAACTGCACAGCGACACCAGGGACGCTTCCAATCAATGAGCCACAGAGGATGTCCCTTGACCACAAATCGCTATCCATGATACAGTTTAAGGCCAAAATATGGCTGTAAGGCCACAAGGCCCGTAAGCACCGGGTATGTTGAGCAGAACTGCCCAGCGCTGTGGAAAACGTTTGACTTACATCCGTATCTGACACAAGGAACTGCTCTTACTTCAGAATGGCAGCTGTTCTTCTAGACCTCGATAAGCTATGTTTGAGGCCCGTGTCAGTTTGACAGACGGCGTCCAGTCAGAAGCTCTCAATAACTCCCGCGCAACGCATTCGACCAGCACCACACGAGTGAGAGCCGGGCCACGTTCCTGGCAGCTGGCAATAAAAAGGGCAACCGGAGACGAGGTGCGGGGAGGGACCGATGGCGGAGAGCGACGGCAGTCAGACAGCGACGCCTCGCAGAGTGACGGCCGCCTCCTGGCACAAGCCGGCACCTCCGGCGCTGTCACACACCGACACTTGTCGATACTGACACCCTGGATCTGACAGCAGGAACGCAGCTGGTCTCATTCTCGTCAAAAATGGGGGGTGGGGGGGGCACAAGCAGAAGAGAGGAGGGACTGATGGAGGGATTCAGGAGGAAGGGAGACAAGAGGAGCGGATGTGGAAGGCTGGGATGGGGGAGTTTGGCTTGTTGGCGTCAGCGATTTACCCCCACCAATCGCAGGAGAGGATGTATGGGGACTGAGGAGTGTGGTACATTTGAGAAGGGGGTGGGGGGGTATAATGCTGGAGGAGGAGGGGTCTGGCCGGCGAGAGTCTGATCGCTGCTGATCTTCACGATAAGCGCTCGCGACAACTTGCGACTAAAGTGCCGCCACGACACTAATTGGCCACGAAAGGTGACCCACGGCGAGCCGGCAGAGTTCATTTCCGATAGGCTGTGCCCGGCGGCACCGACGCGATCGCAAACGACAGGAGACATCCAGACATCAAAACCGCCTGAAGGATTGAGACGTGGCTTTGGTGTGCCGTAAAACGGAGAGGCGGTACGCGACCGCTTGGCAGGCATGCAGATCTATCAAGGAGGAATGAAACGCCATGGGGGGGGGAGGGTAGTACAATAAAGGGGGTGAAAAGATTAATCTTATTGACAATTACCTTCCGGTCTCTGAAATGCAGCAGTCAGACTGGTCAAAAAATGGAAAGTCTCTGAAAAGCAGGCATGCAGCCCCGACTCGGTCCAATTTCCACGGATCCCACCCGGTGAAATGTTTTCCATGTTAAAGAAACTGAGGAATGTTGTCAAGACCTCCATATTTCCAGAGTAAAAAAATCCGAGATTAACATTCGATTTGCACGTGAAGAACATGAAATATAGGTGGGGGGAGCATGAAATTATGCTGTCATAAAAAAAAACTGCCTATTTAGACCTCTTTAGATGGCTTGCCGTCATTCCATACTATGCATGACAGGCAGTGGCTGACATATCCTCAATAAGCTTTTACCATAATCGTGCAGCAGTTTCAATTTTCCTACACTTAGTGACCACAACAGAATGCATTTTGCCATATTGACGCTGGTCCATGTCTCAGAAATGACTGGCCCTAAAACAGCCGTAATTTCTCTAAAAAAAGCATGAAAGATTTAACAGCATGCATACTGTACAGTATACAAAATACAATACAATCAATACTACACAGAAAAGCGAGTATAGAGGTTTGAGTAACAGTCGCTACAGAAAAAAAGTTACATTTTCGTTGCACTGTCATACTAAAAGTGTGACATTAATTGTCATGCCATTATTTGTATGTATGGTTTGTATTTTTTCGGAATATTTATTTTTAATTAACCGGTAGCATTGAGTTTACTGCCACAAACAATTGACCATTCATTAGCTCAGTCATAATTTCAACCACATATAACTAGACTTAAACATAAGCTTATCCCTCACTGGCTGCCTATAGGTTTCATATGTTTTGTATATTTATTGCAACAAAAAAAAATTTATCGTAAGACAGCAGCTAAACACCTTGTTCTTCGCAAAAGTCTGTTTACGTAACACTGTAATGTTCCTACTATAGCTTTGCAAATTTCACTGATGCGCATCTCTGTAGAATTAAAGACTTTTTGTAATATGCATTTTTTTTGTGTTTTGAGACTGAAAGCCTGCCCGTTTGTTTGTGCGAAGCCGAAAGTTCGCTTGCAGTCTTCCATCCATAACAAAAATCAGAGAAATACCCCAAGAACGCCGGAACTGTGAAGCAGCCGTCACAGTATTTCAATGCATCGAGTGCTGAGGATTTTCTAATATACGAAGATATTCAATTATTTATGTATATTTTAAGAGCGGGTGCCCCTTTCAGCAGGCCGACGTGATGGTTCTCTCAGGAAATATGAAGAGTTTCGGTTTTAACTGCGTGTTTCATTAGTGACTAATGGCTTCTGGCTTTCATTTAAGGTCCCGGCTCAAAAAGTGGATGCTGTAAGAAAGGAAAGAGGAAAAAATGCCAACCATAGATCATCGACGATGTTCCTTTAGGACAATTTATAGAATGGCAGAAAAAGGGAGGAGAAAAGAGGAGAGGAGAGGGCCCGGATTTATAAGGGTGCCACAATTTCATAATGATTCCAGGAGACAGGTGTTTGTCGACGACGGTTGCAGATGGAAATCAGGAATGGGAGCAAAAAAACGTGGAAATAACGTTTGTAATGTCTTATAGCTACTCGACATGGTGGGGGGCAGAAGGTGTTACAAAGAGAATGAGATGCAGTAGGGGGGGCGGGGAAGAGGGAGACACAGAAGCTGTAACCGCACCTCGGCGTAACCCTACTCCACCACACCCACCCTGTCGCCCCATTCCCCCCCCCCCCCATCATTGGGGCAGAGAACCTGGGCTTCAAGGTGTCAGGAGTGCCAGGGTCGACAATCCATCTTGCCGGATTGGCGCGGCGCAGAAGAGGCAGGCGCTTCCAGAAATATTTTCATATTGATTGGCTAAAGCACTGCTATCTCTTTACATGGCGGCCAGACTCCTGGAGCCGACCGAGGGTGGCGACATGCTACCGGGCTCCTAGTGACACAGGGCGTGGGATCCGCTCCCCAATAACATGACACCCACTCTGTCACTTATAACATCATAACATCCCCTGCTGGGAGTCTTGAGAATAATTTCCAACTGCCATGCAAAAGAGCAGGAGTGAAATTTGTGAAAATACATGACTTTGTTTCACGATAACGCTGATTATTTGCTAAATAAATGAAACTCCTTACACCTCTTTCCTGAACACAATAAAAAACTTTAATCCTGCCTGGTATCTTTTATCTGTAGTTAAGATTATGGACCTAAATTCATTACTTTAGAGTTTTTTTAATTATCATTTTGAAGGCAAATTGGGTTGCTCTTAATAATTAATGAGGTTATTTCTTCATTAAAAATGAATTTTTTTTCAACCGTTTATAAACATTTAATGTACTATCTCAAAGAAAGGGGCTGATTTTTCTTTTCCTCTGCTCTCGTTCCTCTACTCACTCTTCCAGAGTGTTGTTCACTGTGTTGAGTTAAAATCTTAAGAAAATCCTAAAAAAGTGCAGCCTTTTAATCGGCATGCGGAATCAGGATGCATAGATACTGTCATTCCACGCAATGTCACGTGTTAAAATGAAACTTATGAACGAATTTATTTCGTCTTTTATTCTACATCCAGTTGTTTCTGTTTTCTGTTCTCTAAAAATAAAATCTAGAGTCAGAAAGCCGGAAGTGTAGACACATAAATCCACTTTTTTTTTTTACTCTACTTTTCGATTTTGATGAACGGTAAACCAGGATAGAGGGGAACTGTAGAAGATATCACAGTTATTTATGCATTTGGGTTTGACGTCGTTGTTGTCTTTCTTTAGCGGATTTAGCAGCAACGATTGCAGTTAGTTTAGTTTATTTTTCTTAGGTTCCAAGTAGGTATGTTTACGTACTATACGATGAAGCGAGTCTCTCCTTAGCCTGTCTGTAGCACCAGAAATGTAATGGGTTTTGAGCAGTTTACAATAAAGCTCTAAAATGTTATTTATTTGTATACTACAGGGATGTTAGCACAGAGCGAAATATCAGTTGTTTACATAATTTGGTCTGAAGCAGTGTGGGACTATCTAAAAGTCCATAAATAAGTAATGCTTCAGATTTGCTTCTGAGGCTGAAAAAGAAATTAATAATGAACGGCTAAAATGTGTCAGCACAGAAATGTTTGCTAAAACCAGGAACAATGATCTCAGATTCATTTATTTATAAAATGAAGAGTATAGAAGATGCCGTTAAAGTGAGGAAAAATGTCGTCCTGCGTAAGACCACGCCAGAGTCCCGTTGACAAATACTCCTACATTTACCCAGATGATACAGTCCTTCGGGTCTAAGTGATGTCAGCATCCCAGTGGACTTAGTCTGAGGGAATCAAGGATTTACGAGATATCGCACTAACCACGTAAACTAACAAATGAACACGCGAATGAATAAATTGGGTGCCTGTGTCGAAATGCGCACAGAGTTACTGTGCAGAGGTGAAACTCAAGGGGCTTCATTAATGCGACATTAACCACCTTAGCGTAGCCTAGTGCTCAGGACAAATGGCGAGCTATTGCAGGGGAACATCAAAAAGACGCCGTTCTCAGCGTCTCAGATGTTTTTCCGTCAGACAGACAGGTTCCTCAGAAACCCCGTCATCCAACGGGGCCCTATTTCACCACACCGGAATGCCTCTCAGATGATGCCCGGCGTCGATGCAATCTGCCTCGTGATGTATAGGAGATCTGTGTTAACAGTAATTCCAACATGAGCGAACTTTAAAGCAATTAAGGCAAACGAACAGGCATCGCCGTCTCCCTGAGTTGTAGCGTTTCGTTCTAAAGCAAAGCAGATACAGAGAACAACAAAGCGAGAACAGCGCTTAGAAAAGCTGTGCAAGACGACTGAAAAAACACCAACGCTTTCATCTTGGAAAAATTGACTTCTTTTCCACAAATAAAAACGTCATGGACGTTTGCTTTGAGGATTCCTCCCCATACTGCAACGACCCTGTTAAAAACAAACACGTTTTACAAAGTTAATGCGCTCTGCCATTTTTAAACAATTTTTGTAATGTGCAACACATTGCCATACAGAACAGTTTCACTGTCAGAAACGCGACGATAGCTTGAGCACCGTTTGCAGGACAAATAGTCATGTAGTATTTTATTTATAATAGTCAACCTGTGTGATAATTACAAAATGAATAGTAGCCCCAAAGCTAGGTATTATTCAAATGCTATGAGCAAGTTATGAAACTGTGTGTATTTTCATATAAATAAACAATCTGAACTGTCATTAAAAACAAATGAAGTTCACCTTTTGTCATACGTCCCCTTTTCCTTGAAGCACTCTTATTATACCCTTAAATTCATGACAGAAAATATTTAATGGGGGAGGGAGGTATTTTCTGTTTCGTAGTTTCATCTTGAGTGAATTAAAGCG
This sequence comes from Isichthys henryi, assembly GCA_026776945.1. Classification (NCBI taxonomy): domain Eukaryota; kingdom Metazoa; phylum Chordata; class Actinopteri; order Osteoglossiformes; family Mormyridae; genus Isichthys; species Isichthys henryi. The sequence goes on along the minus strand of JAODJX010000049.1, from coordinate 8,082,884 downwards.
ATATTATTTTTTTTCAAAACACAACTATGTTATTGATTTTCAGAAGTAGCAAACTTTAAGCTGGAGGGCTGCCGCTGAATGCGGCGTCAGAAAGCGGCGCTGTGGTGGAATTTTGTTTGAGACGACAAATGTTTTTGCTTCTCTGGGATCTCAGAAGCATCAAACTGGGCGAAAGTGAATTTATTTAGTCTTTTTTTTAAAAAAAAAAGTTTTCATTTTCTTAATCATAGGTCAAGCAAAAAAAGAAATGCATGTATGTGTGTGTGTACAGTTTGTATCTATCTATCTATCTATCTGTCCATCTGTCTATCTATCTATCCATTTTCTTGTGTCAAATGTTACAATAACAATTGTGAACTGTTGCGATTGCTAATTTTAAGGCAAAACAGCAGATATTTCAAACATCTACAAAATAGCTTTACATAAAAACTAAGATATCATATGATGATTTAGTTTTTTTTTTCTTCTTTAATAAGCAAAATATCTGGGAACATGTTCAAATATAGTGTTGATATTGAGTTCATTCTAACCCTTAATTGTAAACAGTGAGGGCGCCCATCAAAATGCCCCCTGGCCTGTTTGTTTGCCTCCCTTTTGTCCTTTGGCACATATTGACCCATCCTCAACAATTTGTTCTCACCACCCTCAGAGGGTTTTATGTGAAGCCCCCACCCCCCTTGCCCCCCGTTTCTGTGTTCAGTGAGTGGCCCACTCTACTCTCATGTGCCATTTATTTATTTTATTTAACATGTAAACATAATGAATATAAAGTAACAATAATTAATCAGTCTATAGAAATAAATGCTTCTTTTCCTCTAAACCTGACCACAAATAATCAATTTTAGTACCTATTTAATAAGAATTTAAAGAGAAAAATGAAATAAAAATTTGTCCAAGCCAAACAATACCTTCGGTGTGTTATTTCCAAAGACACAAAAACAGACCTGGCTGCTTTCGAAGTGCGCATCACACGATAAGTAAAGTAAACGTGAATTTAATTATTTTGCTCCCTTCCTTAGCTAAAGAGGAGCTGTGTCTCCAGAAATACAAAACAGGGAGAGCGTGAAGTGTCAAGGTAATTAAAATGACAACACTCACCCTTTTCCTCAAACGAACATCGACGAAAGACGTTAAGTTAACATAGTTGGGGCAAATAAAAACCAAGCCCAAAAAAGAAAAAAAAATGACAGTTATCTGCTAGATTCATAAATGTGCCTTTTGTATAACAGTAATCATCATACTTCATGCTGTCATTTTCCATTTAATTGCTTTGCCCTGGTAGTTTTCCTCATAGAAGCCATCAGAACCCCACAGAGCCTCGTGCAGAACACAGAGCAAACACACTGGGAGAAGAGCCGGCTCTCCCGTTTAGCTTACTGCAATAGCAGCGATTGACAACCTAATTTTGTTGCAATTATACTATTTCGGGAATAAATTAGATCATTGTCATTTTTACACTGGCTCTCAAGTTCTTCTATTTTTTTTTAATTACGGAAATAAAAAGTATAGTAAGAGAGAAATGTGGTTTGGCGAAACGCAATCAACAAAATTTTTGCGGATATCTGCGCCCGTCACACTTTAATCTTCTTAAAGGACGACTCCTGGTGAACGGGCAGCTAAAATATATCAGTAATTATTGAGATACAAACAAAAAGATGACGATGTAGCCTCGTGGAATGGAATGAATACGCAGCACGCTGCTGTTTACAATTCTCACTCCAGACAAAAGTTTTTTTTTTTATTCTGCAGGATGAGCTAAAAGGATAGCATCGCACAGCGACTCCCCTCCACCAACGGCCCTAATCTGCGTTCACTATCTTTTTCCCCTCACCAAAGAACGACCCATATTTCATTCCCCATATCTTGTTATTTCTTTTATCTTCGCCCCGCTTTGATAAATGTGGCCAACATAGCATTAACGTTACAGCGGCTGTCCCGAAAAGAAGGGCCTTAAAATTTAAAACAAACGTAAACCTTTACATTTTAACGTCACAAACGCCCGGCTCTCGCTGACGCCACATTTTACGCCTTTTCTTGATTTAGCCGTTTCTCTTAAATTACACCTAGTATTTTAAAATAAAGTATTCGCTGAATCAATCAAAATAAGTAAATAAAAGTAGAGGCTGAAGATGATTCAATAACGGCAGATATCTATAACTTGAAAGTTGGAAGTCATTCTGGTGATAAAACAGACAGGCTGAAACGGCCCAGGTGTGAGACGCTGCGTACGTTCAGGGTGGCAGGCTGCAGTGGCCCGTCCTGGCGGGAATCTGGGGCAGCGATGACCTCACGCGTCACATGGGCTGCGGAGCCGGTCCCCAGGCCACGTCCTCATCATTACACAATCTGCTGAAGGTGTGGGCCGCTGCATAATTCAGACGCTAAAACCTCTTCATTAGCTGGCGAGCTCTGTGTGCTCTTTCATCTCCATCGGAATATTTTGTCCTAAAATATTGTTCTAAACGTCACTGACAGGCTCTTTTCCTGCTTAATTAAGGGAAGAGACATGCCTTCCCTGGCAATGCCTGTTCCAGGCCGGCATAATGCGAATAATTAACTCACCCTCATCGCTTAACATCAAAGGCCTGTTTGAGTGAGCGGCGCGTGCAGGCACTCGGAGGTAAATCTTTATATTTAAATGAATATATTACGGGTTATCGTCTCCTAGCACCTCAGAAGTGCCGCAACATGGCTGGCAGATGGGGAGAGGTACGGACACTGCTGCCGGCTTGGCCTGTCTTCCTCGCTCTCTCCTTGTCTTACAGGCCTGGTAATTACCACCGTTCACACCCTCTCCTCCTCTCCCGTGGCAGTGCCGGAGCTTCGGGCTGAGGGCATGGGCGTCCGCCAAGGAACCCGCACTCTATAATCTGCGCCCCCCCGCCCTCCGAGGAGCCCTGCGCCCGCCCCACCCTCTGCTCCACAACTTAGCCGCAAATGCTAACAGTGGCACCCTCATTTTCTACAGAAATCCCCACGGTGTTGGGGATGTAATGTAGCGTAATGCTACAGTGGAGAAAAAGGTGCTGTCAGTGGGTCCTGTAGGATGTGGAAGCAGGAGGCTCCCTAAAAAACAGAGAGTAGAAAAGAAAGTGGTCTTCTAGGCAGGAAATGATATAAAATAGAAAGAAGACAAGGTGCTAGGGACTCGGCAGGCCCTAATTGCCGGAGGAGTAACACAAGGTGAAATGTTATTACAGGAATGGTGTTGATTTAGGACTTGCCTATTATTGGAGGTTCAAGGTGGGGGGGGGGGGGGGCATTTTTTCTTGCTACGGGGTTCCAGAACTTCCATGCGATTCACATCAGACACCCTGTCTCGTGCAAGATGCTAAACGTCTGCCTTTTTTTCTCTCCTGGCAAATGTAAGGTGACTGTCAATTTGCCGGATCCAAACAGGGATGCTCCCTCCCCCTCTCCCCCCCCGCCGAACCACGGTCGCCTCGCGCCGACGACGCCGGACGCTTCCGGCATGCGTGAGCGGTTGGGAGGAAAAAAAAGGGCTTTAAACATGCGAGACAAGATTTTATTATTTTTTGACGGAAAATGTGTCACTTCTTTCATGCGACAGGAGCATGGACAGGGGGGGAGGTTGAGAGACACACGAAACCTGACGGGGTAAATCGCGTCCGACAGCATCCCGGCCCAGCGAGGCGTCGCTGCTGACGAGCTCCAGCGCGCTGCACCCCTGCGAGAAGCGTGTGTGTGCCGTGCGCATCTGGGCACCCTTAGCAGTCATATAGCCAACAGCCAATCATTTATTCCACCCTAATTAGCACAGAGGTAAATCCCTCCAGTCCAGACACTCCTTATAGCGTTTCTGTTCCGCTGGCAGGACACACTAACCGAGGCAAGCCGGGGAAAGCAGGGGGTGTGATCTAGACCTGCTCATCGTGTCAAGGAACCTGCACACCCCCACCCGTCCACCACCGGCCCCGCACTTCAGCTCCCATCAGGGCCAGGGCAGTGGAGAAAGGTCAGGGGGCCAACAGCTGATTGGCCGGGCGGAGCAGGGCCCCTCACAAGCCGCCTGACGCACCTGAAGTGACACATTCTGTTTCCAGCGTCTCTTCCCCCCA
>JAODJX010000049.1:8060754-8072033 GCA_026776945.1 Isichthys henryi | reverse complement strand
CCCGCCCCACCCCCTCCCGGCACTCCATAAACACTCCCAGAAAAGTTATCATCTAGCGGCACTGAAGCACGCATACCGTACGTCGCACAGTAAAAACACGGACATGCTTCTGGAAAACCCAGTGCTGCTGCCCTTGAAATGGGGGGGGGGGTGTTATTTTTCAGCTGATGGTAATTGCAGTGTGCAGGGCATGATAATTCACAAATCAAGTGATACTGTCACTCCTTAGCAGAAAGACAAATAAATAAATAAGCTGCAGAGGGCACACGGAGGGTGACACCTCTTGTCAGTGACAGCGGCATGATCTGGTGCCCCGCGTGGCCACCCTGTCTGCTCAGGGTGAAAAACGTACAGCGCCGGTTACCTGGAACAACAGCGCGCGCTGTAACAACACAAGGACACACTGCTGAGGAAAGGCATGGCAACGAGGCGAAGCGTTGCCCACCTCCCCTCCCCCCCTCCCCGTCCGTCTCAGGGGGGCACTCCTGGATGCCCGCTGTTAGCGGATCAGCCGCTCCTCAGCTAACTCGTGACATAACAAGGAAAACGGAGAGTGTGGTACTGGGCAGCGAAGACAGCGATGCCGTTAACAGCGGCTGAAGCCTGATCACCCTGGCTTCTGTGGAATATGACGACCCTAGATAGGATTGACTAGATCGAGTTAGAGATGACTAGGGGCTGTTAAGTATAGATGAATTACTGTCAAAGTCTCCACACCGAACGACTAGGAAAAGACAGGCTTTTTTATTATTTCCCATTATCTCACACGCATGCACACTGAGAAACAAACCGCTGCCAAGACATATTGCAACATCAAGTACGCTAATATCTTTTGGTTATTATTAATTTATCAGTTCTCTTCTAATAAAAATAAAAGTGAAGAATGCAGAACCTGGAACAAGAGAGCAGCCACTGCACATGTGAAACACATTGCACTTTTTTTTTTCTTTGCAATTATTACGTAAACATGTTTATTTTGTTTTATTTAAGTTTACGTTGTAGGCCATTAGAGTCAAATTCACTTTCAGCATTCACTTTATTGTGTCAAGCATGCCCGGCTCTCCCTACTTTTATCACGCTTGGATTTTGAGGAAACTCAGTCTTGTCATAATCATTTTGCCAACAGCTAGCATACTAATAAATCCCACAGAAAGAATAAATTAAAATCAGAACTTGATTAGCAGGAAGGATGCATTTGAAGGTTTTATTTTTAGAAATGGCGATATTTGTTTCATTATTAAAGTGGAATGTCCTCTCTGTGTTTTTTTTATTTTATTTTATTTGTAAGGGCTTCAGTCAAAATGCATGTGCTTATGAGACAAAAAGACATCTTCTGCTGTAAAGTCTACATCTGGGCCTGGAAAGTCCTCTCAGGCGAAAGCCTTAACACTCACTCTCCAGCGAAGGTGCATCGTATGCACAAAATCCAGGACGTCTCTCTCTCTCTGACTTCCTTTATTTTGTTGCTCCAATTCCCAGAATCTAAGAGGAAAGCCTCTCCTGCGCATATTTTAAAAGTCTCAAAACAGTAAAGAAGTACTTTACTCTCAGTCTCATTACTGACTTTCATTAATGTCATTTGGGAAAATCCTTTATTTTCCCTTTTTTCCTGTTCATTGTGAAAATCACAGAGCCTTTTGCCATTTCAGCCTGGTAATAAACAGTCGCGTTGTATTTTAGTGATTGCACGCCTGAGCTCTGCATAGTTCCTTCTTCATGTACCTTATTATCAAGCAATATTGTGAACACACAACTTAGCTCAAAGTGTTTCATGGCTGAAACTAAGAATCATTGAAGACTAAAACACTGCATGATGTGCAAATATCAGTTACATAATATACAATGAAAATATTTTTTTTTTTTTAAGATTTAATGAAAGATGTTTTCAATGCATGTATTTTAATATATCTGATTTCTTATTTGTCACTGTTTAGTGTCCAGTATATTGTTTTTTAGTAACCAATTCTAACCCTGCACTGATATAGTGTTAATGGTTAATACATAATTGTTATAACAAAAATCTGCTTGTTTTCATTGTTACTGTAACAGCAATCATTTTTGCTGTTTTTAACAAATTTCAAAATAGCTCAGTAATCCTCCAAAATAATTCAATATTTTTCTAAAAAAAAATCACAGCTAAGGATGACACTAATCACTGATCATGTATTGCTAAAATGAAAATTAACAAATAGAGGCATTCAAGAATAAAACATTTTGCAGGTAAAAATGGGTACTATATGAAGTATTAACCTATGATATTAAGTTCATGTCTTGGTGGAAGCAGAGAGAGAGAGAGAGAGAGAGATCTGCAGTAAACCAGTCCATTATGCTGGGTGAGCATGGAAATGCATAGAAATCCAAGAGAAAGTAGAAGTCCCTGCAACCGGACCCCATGCAAGCAAATGATGCATTGAGGGTAACACTTATAACTGCACGGATGGCTTCCAGAAAGTGACATTATCTCTGTATCATCTGCACAGCTGATTGGCTGCTCCGGCCCCCTCTGGTATCCTTGGGACAGTTATCTTTCCAAATGGATTTCTTTTTGAAATAGTTGGATCACTTGCATCTACATCCAATCTGTGCAGCGGCGGAAAGCGCTTAAGTGTGAGCTCGTTTCTCATGCAATGTCCAGTGCGACATTATATTTTTAATAAGCCAGGCTTGTCAGTGTTTATTTTTTGTGGGTTTATTCATTTAATCTGCGCCCACTTTTTGAGACACCCCCCCCCCCACACACAAACCTAAACATAAACCCCATTCGCCCTATAATAATCTGAGTCTATGAAGTGATGAGTAACAGGGACTTTTAAAATAAGGACTGGACATCACAGTGCCCTTGATGTGTCCTTCATGGGTCAGGGTCAGACACTGGAAACTAAAACGTTGGTAGATGTAGGGAAACTGGAGCGGGGGAAACCTGAGTGAGCAAATTCCCCGAGAAGTACTAAAGAGAGGAGTTCACAATGGTCACAATGCAGTGTCATGGCAGGCAGCACTTTCAGAGACTGAAATGATATGTGCACGCGTACACATTCACAAACATGCTACAGTTTAAGTACGATTTTCGGAAAAGTGCGTCATGACAAAAGCAAAAAATAAATAAGTCTGTTTATCCTGCCCAAAAATTTCCCTGCGCTGCCTACTGAGATTATTACGCAAGTAACGGGATTATGCTGCGAAAAGAGACGGCAGCCTGCATCAAATCCGGGAAAGCAGGGTGACATTTCAAGAAAAGAGGTACGTGTGGCAAGAAGTGATCGAGGGTCATCACCGGCACAAATACACACAAACACTGCTCTGCACCATGGCTAATTATGAAGAAATTGTAATCAATTTTTTTTATAATTCAAAATGCAGCTTTTTCCCCCCACGGATATACAGGCGAAGGCGACTTTTGCAACGGACACTTCTGTCCGTGTACGTACAGGGTGACTGTCCCAGCACAGAAAAAAAAATGTAAAAGTCGACCCGCGTCATACAAACGCCAGCAAAAGACTGTTCCTATGATTCAACTACTTCATCAAAACGCTAAAAATCATTTTAAAGCTTAAAATGGCGCAAATGCAGAGGGAAGAGATCCGTTTTGTATGCCGAGTGAGGGAACGTCTCACGCATTTACGGCTGTCATGTCAAGCAAATCCCCGAAATGGCCTCTTTACGGTCTCACTGTGTGACCTTCCAAACGGAATAAAATAAAACAAACTTAAGTCGCGCATTTCATTTAATTTATTTTGTTACCGGCCGTTACAATCCGGCGGTTTTTATTGCTAAATAGACGGGAAGTGAAAGGGCCGTTCGGCCTCCCCGCGTCTCGCAGGTCAATACTGCGAGGCGCCAGCGCGCGCTGCCGCTGGGCGCGCGGCGTAACGCGATGCTTTCGGGTCGAGCGGCGCGCCTCGGACTTTACGGCAAAATTGATTTTTGAAGAGGATCTAGCCGGTATTTAACCTAACAATGTAACCCTTTCAGTAATACACGGGGAGCACGTCATGTTCATTGATTTTTTCCTCCCTGTCGCCTAGTTTTTTTGTATTTAGGCACTTTGCGTTTTTATTCGCGTTCAACGCAAGAAGATACCTAATTTCTCTACTGGCTTTTGCCGGTAAAAATCTTTTTGTTATTTAAACGCTCACAATATTTAAACGTACAGAAAAAATGTCCCACTTTTCAAAGTTATTCATACACTTATGTATATCGCATTAAGCATACATGCATGTTACGCACAAACATACATGCAGAAGCTGCAGAAAGGCAGATGCACTGGGGAGATGCAAGAGTAGAAAAAACTGCACCCTCTGGTGTTGCGAGTGCTGTGAGCTAATTTCATTATTAAAAAAAAAAAAAAAAGCTTCCATTAATTATAAATTAAAGGCTTAGATTTTTTTATTCTAACCACAAAACAAGTGTCTTTTAATGTGGATCACCAGGAACACACACATACACATATACACACATATACACACACCTAAATATACACACACACGTACACAACAAAATTCTTGTATGGGGCATAATTATTGTAAGGTCACTAGGAAATATTCAAAGTCACGTTAGGTTTATCACATAGCGACAAGACAGTATGCCGGGCAAAAATTATAAATTCCTTCCCTAAATCTGTCCTTTTCGGATTTAGATGGATGAAGAATAATTAACTCTTAATTATTCAGATGACTTCAAGGCACTTTCTAGACCCACAAAAGGATTCAGTCATCTTTATCATGCCACTCGAGTTCACTATCATTTATCAAATCTTGCTACTTGACCAATGATGAATAAAAAAGTGCCTGTTTACCCACAACCCTCCGTACCACCTCAAAGGTTCTTAAGGAGGAACATTTCTTTTAAAATCCGCCATATGCAAATTTACAGATATAATTTGCATTTTAAAGTATTTAACTCCCCATATTTATAGGATTTCGAGGTCTTGCTGATCATTGATTTATGTGCTTCTGGCAATCATATTTCCATATTTGTATGATTTTAACGACTGTAATAATTCAAATATGCAAAAAGTTGTTCTTTGAACGATATCTTTAATTATGTCCTCAAAGCATCTTTGTTTTGCTGGGGTGTCCCAGAAAAAAAGGCTGAAAATGAGGAATTGCATTGTGATCAGAGGCACCACGAAGTCCATTTGTCCTTTGCTGTCTGAACGCAAACACGCAGGAGTGACTTGTCACGTTGGCCAGTCCACAGCCCCCTGAACGGTCTAGGAAAAAGCCAGCTACCTTGTGCACCGATACGTTATTGGTGCTGACTCTCTTTCACGACAGATTCAATCACAGTTCGCGGAATTTCCGTTCCAAAGTTTCCCTGCCACATCCCTGGCTATGAAGCTGTCACAATCTCCGTGCACTCTTATGAAAGCCATCAGCAGATGTAATCATTAAGAGATTCAGCGGCGTTTGGTCCATGCGCCGCAGAAAACAGCCGCCCAATGTGTCTCCTGTCAGTGCAGACAGAGCTCAGAGCGCGCATCCCCATTGTCACTATGCATGCGAGGAAAAGTTTCGTGAATAATTGCCCAGTCAGGCTCAAACGCAGACCAGTAACGTGTTACACAAAAAGCTGGATATGATGCTTTGGAAAAAGAGACAGGCTTCGCTTGAAAGGGTTGTTAAAAAGCTCTATGATCAAAGGAGAAAAAAAACTAGAAACATAGAAAGGCCGAAGGTGTGCTATTGCATATGTGTTTACGTCATTTAATGGAAATCATACACCTGAAATTGACAATCTATTTTAATGCAGTTAACGTTATAGACGTATCAAAGGATGTATTGTTCGAAACGCATCAAGCATTATTTTAGCATCGAAGTCCCAGTTAAGAATTCATCTCTGTCATTAAAATACGAATAAGTAAACGTGCATTTATATAATCTATATGCATAGTTAATACTGGTAGTGTATCATTTTCTGGAGATTTCTGTTTAACTTATTCATTTTCGCTATTCTTTTCAATGGGATGACCATAAATTTGCCAAAACCTAAGTAAAAAAAAAAAATCTGAATATGATCATTTATTTACAAACGATGTTTTCCTCCAAAAAACTATAATGCAGCAACTACTGTCTTATACTTGACACGTACATGTTTTCCATTAATATTACCTACTTAACAGATCTACAGTGAATAAAATGAAGAAAAAAAAACATATTTTGAGAATTATCTATAGTAGCATTACACTATATATGATTATAGTGTTATTATTACTATTATTATTATTATTACTGGGGAAAATAATGTTTTTCTTCATGTATGTAAGTCAGGTGAGCTGTCGCAAACTCGTAAAGCACTGAAAGCAGCCCCCTCTGAGAGGCTGGAGCTCAGCTGAGTGCTTCAGTATGTCTCTCATGACCCCCCTCACATTTACATTACGCCCCCCATCACCCTTCGTCTCGCAGAGCCTCTCCTTACATTCAATCATAGTTAAGCGTATGCCATATTTACAGGCTTGTATTTTACTCACAGACTAAACATAGTGGACAAGTACAACCTGGTTTCGAGAAAGAGAGTTAAAATCTATGAAAAAAAGAGACGTCAAGTGGAGTGTTATGTGTATATATGCATTAAGAATTAAATTTACAGTATAAAAAACAAAAATTCAAAGGAATGGCCAGGCTAGAAAAACAACCGTGAAGCTGATGAGGTAAAGGCCCTTTCTCATAAACAGGGTTTTTGTGAAACGTTCAGCCACTTACACTGTGCTGTTCGATCTCAGCACAGGTAGATTTAAATGAACATTCCTGTCAGCCGCATCTGATCAGACCCACACCTGTATATGTTTGATCTTCTCAGACATCATGGCTGTTATGGACCAGGGTGATCAAATTAAATCTGCGACTGATATAACACTGGAGAAAAAAAAAATACAAAAGTTTTCATTTTGGTAATTAGTCTTAACCTTCAACTCCACTTGTAATGCTGTTTTGCTTATTTGCTTATTCGTTTATTTCTGTGACAAATATGTATTATAATTTGAGTGCTTTGGAAGTCATCATGCTAACCAAGGTGAATTGGAGCGACCCACTGAATGTTAAATATTCAAGAGAAAAAATAAGAATATATGCAAATGCATTTGCCTTCATACGTTTTATACTAAAAGACATAAAGTCTGCCCCCTATACTCTGTAAGCGTCAACCAGTGTCAGACTCTGCAGTAGTTTATGCTAAAATCATTAAGAAATTGATGGAAACTCACACACCTTTTTTGTGAAGAAGCTCATTGAAAACTAAGGCGCTGCCTTGAATCCTGAATTTTCTGCATAAGATCTGATTAAAAACCTAACCCACCCTCACAATTTAACTCAAACATGTTTCTTAGTTTGCATGATTAACAAGGTGTAATAATTAAATTTGGGAAATAGTGAAATAATGATACCTCTATCCAGTATTAATCTATATGTGCTTTTTAATTTGAGTGTAATTTATTCTTTGATGGGAAAAATATGTTTGTGTGAAATATATAAAATTACTTTGGTAGAATGAGAAAAGGGAACTGATGCACGACTCATATACCAGCGGATGATGAAAGATTATAGGATAAAGTATTATCTTGTCACTACCAATAACATGCAATAATGTACAGATAAATGAGAGGCCTCATTAATAACAATTTTATCTACAAAGAGAGAGCAGTTGCTTTCTTGTGGAGAATGGTGGAGCTCTCTGTACTCTGTGTGTGTGTTTGCTTGGGTTTAGGGTATACCTGGCACGGTACAAGCTGAGGTCCTTGACGGTGGTTTCGCGCATGTATGCGTGCACGCTCACACACACTCACTCACACACACACACGCTCGCACGCACATGCGTTACAGACAGGCCTCATTATCGCCAAAGCTAATTTCTCCATTCTCCTTTTTGTTTAAAATACCCCTCTTCATTAAGGATCTGTAGGGACTTATTACCGCCTAGTCTCTGTCCTTTCTGTAATTGCCCTCTCGGCACGCTCTCCTCGGTGACAGCCCTGGCTCTGTGTATAGCGGGACTCTCCGGAGACAGGCCCAGTGTCCCCCAAGGTCCAGCGGGCTGAACACAGAACAGCCATGTCCTGGTTATGGGAACACTGGGAGGGAGACCCACACACTGCCACGTTCTGACTTTTCTCTTTCCTAAACGGTTCCTTAATCACTTATTAGCCAGAAAAGAGGGAACCTTAAAGAAAACAATGGCTAAGCTTTAATGGGATTATTACATTTTTCCTTTAAAGTGTTTTTTTTATGGTTTTATATATTATTTCTCTACTACATTTTATACTTATTCTATTTGCTAAACAATTGTTGGTGGGCATATAAAATACAATAACTATCTAAACATTAATATTTCAATGTGATAGTTTTTACACTGTGTTTAATTTGTGAGTATTGTAAAAAATATACTACCTATTAACATAAACAATAAACTATTTAAATCTCCATCTTTTCAGTAGAAATAAAAAACCTAAAACAAAGCACAGCCCATGCAAACGCGATTATTATTTTTATTTATTTTTGTCATGAATTATAATTTCATATGTGTATTGCATGTACAATTCCATAAATTAGAAATAATAAACATTACATGAAAAACATATTTTCATATAAGTATTATTACTTTTGCCTTACTATAGTAGCATGCAAATTCTAAGAAACAATGGTAATGGTAATCGTAGCGGAATTAGTAAGATTAATCAAAAATACTGTGTTCAAGTGTATGCCTCCATATTCATTTTCACACTTAAAAAAACACAGTAGTTGCCTGAACAAAATTTTATTGTTCAAAAGTTAACTGGCGCCATCTATTGATTAAGTGAGGCATAGCAGGATTCCCTGATATACGCTGCTGCTTCGGAGCCCATTCTAATTGGTAAACGATTCTGTACTTTTGCAAACAAATATTTCATTTCATCGCCCTTTATTTATTTCACCGATTCTATGCCCGTGGCAACAAAAAGCGGGGGAAACTTCAATAGGCCGTATTATTGTGAGACGCTCTTTTTTCCTACGGCAAAAAACGCAACATCGCACGCGTTATGTCCACAGAAAATAATGAGTCTCAATTAAAGGGAAGAGCTGGACTGGGCCAATTATTCCAGCAGCAGAGTGTCCGAGGTTAAGGAAGCGGGGAAGACGCGCTTTCCCATCAACACCTCTTCAGCAGACCGGAGCTACGGGGTCGAAAGGCTAACAACGAAGATCCTTCCAGTTTGTCCCGGTCCTTAGAGGCGATCAGTCCGTAGATCACAGAGCTCCTTAACGTATCCATGCCGGCAATGCACGCCTGCGATCATACGAGTCCCGTTTCACTGCTTTTACCAGTCGCTACAAATCCGTTAATACAAATTCGTATATTTGTATTGCGTAAATATATCGCTCCATGGTTGTTTTAATATAATTGTAATATTCGAGCTATGTCCAGTTTTAAATCCTATTAAAATACAAGACGTAACTTACCTTATGTGTGATGTGCTCTTAAATACAGCGTTAGAAATGGATTCAGTTATTTAAATATGAATTTATTAATAAAAATGAAATTAGTATTATTATTTTTTTCTCCACCTAACCGTGATGTAAGGATGCCTTTGGGTATTATGGCCATAGATCTTATCAGTGCATAAAGCTCACAGAGTGGGCTTGTGTCTACACATAGGAAACATATGAACGAGCAGGACATTAAGCACTGTACTGGTATTTCCCCAGAGCCTCAAAGCACATCCCGCCCAGTTAGGCAGCTCTGCAGAGATCACGGGCGATAACTAAGGGGGCCTAAAAGATGTGGACAGGACCCGTGCCCCCAAGCAGCAATACATTTTGTCCACAGAGTCCCCCTCCCCCGAAAGGTCCACCCTCCTTGTCCTCCTCTACACAGCACACACAACACAAACCCTCCCCCCCCCCTTGGTGGTGCCTTGTTTGTACACCCTGCTCGCCCACTCTTTGACCTCTGACCCTCCGTCTCCCCCTCCTTTCGACCTTATTCCCTGCCTCGTGATTGGCTGAGGGGAGAGACTTCATCAGTGACAGCCATGTTAAAATCTCATGTGCAATTACCCCTCCCCCACCATGAACTAGGGCAAAACACATATAGCAGTGGAGAGACAGAGCACACCATAAATCAGACTGCCAGATTCAATGCCAGATTTGACCAATTTGTGAAATCTAGCTACTTTCCCCAAAAGGAAGCCCAGACTGTATTCACAGCCCTGCAACATCTGAAATCATCTAAACTCTCATACAGTTACAGCTAAGAGGTTTTACAGACTTAGCACATTATGTTACTTCTGTCATAAATGGATCAGCTCTGGAAAAAAAAAAAAACATGCATTTCGAGCACAAACCAAAGAGGTCTAAACGAGAAATGTGAGCCATTGGAGTAATATGTCTGATGGAGCCATGAAAGGAGAGAGGAGATGAGCAGGAGTGGGAAAGCAGATCAGTTGATCTCCATGAGGCAGCAGAATGGCAGCAGATTCAGTCACAGACACCCAGCCCGGCACTGGCTGACCGTCACACGCTTGCTGTCTTGACCTACTTTTGAAAGCGAATACCAAGGTCGGCTTTCCCTCGCTGAGCCCCGCATGAGGGGCCCACCAGCTGAGTTATTGGTGTGGGGGAGTGGTGGCCCCGGTAGGTGATAAACAGCATCAGGAGAGAGTGTGTTCATCAGGCCTTGGCTTTTTACACCCCCCTCAGGGATCGTAAGCTGTCACAGTCTCACCGCAAGACGCCCATGGTCAAGGGCCACTGGGAACATGACTCACTTTCTCATATCTAAAGCCAGAGGCTGCTGGGGGCCCCTGTTTGCATTTCCTCTGAAGCTGTGCTGTACCAGTGAGCATTTCCTCTGAAGCTGTGCTGCACTGGTGAGCATTTCCTCTGAAGCTGTGCTCTACTGGTGAGCATTTCCTCTGAAGCTGTGCTGTACCAGTGAGCATTTCCTCTGAAGCTGTGCTATACCAGTGAGCATTTCCTTTGACGCTGTGCTGCACTGGTCAGCATTTTCCACTGAAGCTGTGCTATACCAGTGAGCATTTCCTCTGAAGCTGTGCTGCACTGGTGAGCATTTTCCTCTGAAGCTGTGCTGCACTGGTGAGCATTTTCCTCTGAAGCTGTGCTGCACTGGTGAGCATTTCCTCTGAAGCTGTGCTATACCGGTGAGCATTTCCTCTGAAGTTGTGCTGCACTGGTGAGCATTTCCTCTGAAGCTGTGCTATACCGGTGAGCATTTCCTCTGAAGCTGTGCTGCACTGGTGAGCATTTTCCTCTGAAGCTGTGCTGCACTGGTGAGCATTTCCTCTGAAG
>JAODJX010000049.1:8049716-8060654 GCA_026776945.1 Isichthys henryi | reverse complement strand
CTGTGCTATACCGGTGAGCATTTCCTCTGAAGTTGTGCTATACCAGTGAGCATTTCCTCTGAATTCGATCTATAGCGGTGAACATTTCCACTGAAGCTGATCTATACCGATGAGCAATATCTCTGGAGCCATGCTGTACCAGTGAGAGACAGATCACACCATATATCAGCCTGTACTCTACTCTAATTACGGCAGTTTCAGTGCCAGATTTGGCCAATTTGTGAAATCTAGCCATGCCATACCAGAGAGCACCTTGATGACATCTGTATTAATGGCAGGTGGGGGGGGGGGGGGCGGGTTTGCTCATGAGGCCGCATGTGGTGGAATGGGGTCTCTCCTTTCCTTTCAATCCCATTAGGCAACAGCTGTGCCAGGGATCACTCAGGGTGAAACTTTGGGGGTCGTTGTGCTTCAGACCCAGCAATGTCACCAAATCATCCCCATCGTTCTTTAAACCAGTGCTATGATCTCTAAATGTGTCACATTCAAAGATTTATGAAGAGCTCCTGCATAATGAATATTATGAAATAGTTTGAACATGGTATTTTCCTGTGTGTCAGAAGGCTGCTCGCCCCCTGGAGGCCAGTACTGGGTTTGTAAACGGTAATTACCATGATGAACAAATCTCATGTGAGGATTGTGGGTTTTGAAGTGGCAATGCTGATTCAGGCGCTTCCTCGTAAACCACAGCTATGTGGACCTTAACCCAACCAGACGTCAGCAGCCGGGATATCGTCCACAGGATACCCCACTGGAGGTCATGTGACAGGAGTTTCCAACTCCGGTCCTGGAGGGCTACTATCCAGTAGGTTTTCTATCCTACCAGGCTCTCAGGTAAATACAGTACAGTAGCTCTCCAGGACCGGAGTTGGAGGCCCCTCTGTTATTTCTACAACAGTGCTTAAAGTCCCATGAAAATGGCTCTGACGGACTCTCGTTGACATGGAGGGACCTGAAAATGGCACGAGCGACCAGGTGTGGTGCTGCGACAAGCCCCAGCATCTTCAAAACAGGGTCGACGTGAAGCGGGTGCATTACATCCAGGATGCAGGAAACGACATGCCGAAATGGAGAAAGAGGAGACCCTTGTGAGAGCAGATCCTATAGGGAATGGCCCCCCAACAAGCTGCTATGAAATAATCCGAACCTACAGGAAGTCAATTCAAACGTGACAAGAGAGATTAAGGACACGCTGAGAGGTTTTCCATTGTCGGGTGTCACGTCAGCCACACGCACCAAGGGCCCCTGGCAGAACTGGCCCCTTAAAAGCCATCATTAATATTTAAACCTCACCCCCCCCCCCCCCATCCATGCTGTACCGACACAAGTTTACCAAACACAGTAATGTCCCTCTGTCATTCTGTCCCGTATTGATAAAATCGCTGGCCGCCGTCCTGATTGCTCCCATTGTTGAGCGACAGCACATTCCAATCTAAGGATCAGCTGAGCTTTATATCACCCGAAAGACAATCCTTCACCAACCCCCCCCCCCCCCAGCTGAATTGAACGCACAAATTACATTCCTCCACCTTTTACTCCCACTAAATCTTTCCCTTTTTCCCACTTTGCTGAGCCTGAATACTTTATTCCTCCATCAAATATGCATCCCATTAATTAAGTTAAATTACTCCTGACTGCCAAATATTCTCTGCCGATGACTGTCAACACAAAATGCATGGCTGTGAACTTCTAATGGCATGGCCTCACTTAAACATGAGTTACAGCCTTCAAAGCCAGATCCGCAGGAAAATTATCAGCCTCTTCCCCGGGACCCGGCCTGAAATTAAGTGCTGGTTTCTTTTTCCTGAGCTTTTAACAAGTACACAATGGATGACACGCACACTTGACAGGCAAGAACTGCAATTTTAATTACATACCTTTTCCTCATCTTTTAATCACTGTTGTTAATCAGTCATTAACTTCTCCCCCCTTAGTGTAAGATTCCTAAATCTCCCGCAACACATTTCGGCTCAATAAATTCCATCGTTCTTCAGCGCTAACGTGTAATTTCATATATTTTTAAAACTGTCATTTTTTCTAAACAAGGTATTTTTAATTTGTTCTCTAAGGGTGACAGTAACTGGGTTTTAATCATAACGTGCATAAAATTATCACTCTGAAATCTATCAAGACAAAACCAATTGGAGACAGAGCAGAGGGGCTTGCTGTGGAGTCATTGTGAGCCCCTACAACACTGGTATTACTGCTGATTGATTCCAAACAGCCGTGATTGAACCACTGGGTTATTTCCCCTCGCTTTCACCCCCCCCCCCAATTCCAACCTATCCAGAGAGCCTGGAATGCCAATATGAGCTAAATAAATTAGTGACAACAACCTTTTTTTTTTTGTTTGTTTCTTCGGTTGAAAAGATGCAGATGTTCTCGGAGAGTCTGACTGTGACTGATCTGAGTCCTAGAAGAGGCTGGTGACAAACATGGGGCAGAAATGAGAATCAGGGACGTGGAAGATCGACAGCAACCGGACCGTCTCGGGATGTTGAAAGTGCAGAGGCCGCCAGGGAATCCACCACAGATGATAAAAATCTGTAAATAGAAGGCAAACCAAGATTAAGATAAGTCAAGCATTTTTGTTGCTATTTAGTTTCAAGACCAGTATACAACTTATGTGGGATTTCAACTCTCAGCTCTTAATAATCCATGTTGGAGCCACTGATAAACGAAAGGATTATTTGTGAGTGACCGTTAGTGACTATTAAAAAGTGTGTAGCTACAGTAAGCGCATAGGTTACCGCTCTGTCCGTGCGTGGCGAGGATGGACTGTGACATTGAAACATTTAAATCTGTTTCCAGTCTGGGGTCTAATCTAGGGTGCCCAGGTAATCCATGTCAGGGAGGACACTCTGTGCTAAGCCAGGATTTGTAAAATACCATTTCAATGAAAAGGACCTGGATTTCACTTAAGCACGAGTTCTTGCTGAGGTGCTGATTGGTCAGTCTCACATAGTCATGCATGTGCCTCTAGCATTAATGTGAAACACCTGGATAAACTTTTCAATCAAGGAACCTACCTGGTGATCCTCACTGATCCAGGAAAAAAAAATCTAACCAAATGTTGAATTCTGTGCCATATTTTCGGACATGGGTGTGCGGAAAAAGGTATGAAATGAGACTTCTGCTTAGCCCTCTGTCTCCCCACACCTGATGGCTCCTGAGGACAGCGCCCCCTGGTGTGTGATATGCGAGGCATCAGCCCCATCAACCAAACCCATTAGCATATTTGTTCATCGCCGTGGCTCCCGCAGGAGAGCGCTAATCTTCATCTGTCATTCGCGAACAAATACGAACCTGCGGGTCATCGCATGCTCATTACGTGTTCACTTGCAAATCCGGACAAAAACAAACAATGCTGTAACTACCATTTCCCGGCACCGAGGAGGGAGGAGCCTCATCCAATAGCAAACAAGCGTTCGTGGAAACACATATGTTAAGTGACCCAGATGGGGATCTGATTTTCACATGTGAATCTTAAGTACCTAGATATGTGTTTTTTTTTTGTGCGAAATCTTCTATGTCGCCTCACACGAGCCAGCACATGCCATCCTGTAGTGCTAACATGCAATTACAATCAGTGAGCTCGCTGATTATTTATGACAACAGCAGTTAGGCGGAGCGGATTGTGCGTCCTGTGTGAAAGGTCCTTTGTGACTAATGAAGTGCCTGAGAGCTCAGGATTGCAGGGCAGCTGCAGGGGAGCACACAGATATTCTAATTCAGAGCCTCGCACTGACAAAGCTTGGGAAACTGCTCCTCTTTCCGTGGCATGGATGTCGGAAGATGTGCCGCAACCCCTGACCTCTGCAAAACGCCGGCCTCGAGGTGCCTGAACCTCCGGGCCTCGCGTTCAGTCCGCTCCGTCATACCCTTTAACCAGAATGCAGATAATTTATCTTGAAATTTAAGTTGTCATGGCGCCTCTCTTAGGAGCACAAAGACACGATTAGCTATTTCCAACATCTTACGCCATCCCCCCCCCCCCCCAGCGCTACATTTAAGCCCAGTAAATAGACAGAGAGTCTCGCGAAGCCAGGCCTCACAGACGGAGAGAATCACGCCACATCCTCCCGCTTCCGTCGCCGTGGAGCTTCCGATGGCCGGCGAGCATCTCCCCTACTGCCGGGTAACGTCTGAAGATCCACGGCAGAGACGGATCACTCCCACCGTAGCTTAAGTGAAGAGACCCATCCAGGGTTGAGTGATGATGGACCCGGATTCACTCCAGCCTCATAAAACGTCCTCGGGTCATCATAATATAGCATATTTTGTGGCGATAACAGCATGAACGGTTTCCTACGGCAACAAAAAAGGGGGTCAGTTATAATTAAAAGCTCATTCCGAACCTAAAAACCTTCCCTCCTGGGTGTCACAGACTTGGAAATGGTCCTCTTTTATGTACAATCTTTCATTTTAACAGCAACTATTTTATCAGCTTGTAAGTTTAAGTGGATCCCCTTTTACCATTTTGTCCTTGGGGGACATGGAAATTGCCATGAAGGCCTGTGACTTATTGGACTGTCAAGCAATTGTCTGTAATGGATGCAGGAAGACAAACCCATATCATCAGTTCTCAGAGCCGCTGCTAGCCGAGCATAAATTAGCGAAGGTCCACTTTGCTCTTATTTAGGACAAGCTGTAAAAATTCAGTGCTACATTAAATTTTCCACGTCGTTTTTAAAAATACTTATTTTTAACATACAGCTCTCAGGCTCGGATGGGGGAATAAAAGACAGAAAGAGGGAAAGAATTGCCATTTAAGAGGGATGAGGAGGCAGCGGTGATGGGCAGTAAATCTGCATTACACACTCAAGCGGCTCTCCCGCGTTAGGCGTCCGCTGCCTGCCGCTGGAACAGCTCGCGACGGGAGAATACGCGGCGTGTGATAATCCCGCTGGGGGAGATGCCGTTCAGCATGGCTCCTGGCGGGGGTTGGGGAGGGGGGCAAAAACAGATGGCTTTAAAAAACTGCAGGCAGACGGGCCACGTTGAGCGAGAATGTTGGAAAGGATGCCCTGGACGAGCCGAGTCGGACCCGGGCTCTGCGACGCGCCACCGGGCTGCAGATGTTATATCATTTGTTTTTTAAGAAGTAGCACCAATAGCACCCCCCGCTTTAGGCCGAGCCCTGTTCCCTGGCGACACCTCTGTGCGACACCTCTGTTACACCCCGTTGTATATGGCCCGGGAGCACGGGGTACACCACACCCAGCACTGGACCGGCTGAAGGCATTATTAAAACGCGCAAGATAAATAGAGGGACGGCAGACAAACCCTGCAGAATGGAGAGCGGGGGGGCGGGGCTAATCAGACTCGGGTTTAAAATTACAGTAATATCGCACCCACAAAAAAAGCTGCTTACAGCACAATTCCAGCCATGGCTCCTAGTAATGAGAAACTTCAATAAACTCTAATTAATATGCTGAACTGGTGTCTAAATTGCGCCTCTCGAAGCCGGTGCTTGTCTCTAGATCCCGGATGGCCCCGCCTGACTTAAATAACACGAGAGAGCGATATTGCATTCCTGGGGAAAGCGAGCACTCTTTAAATGTTTACTTGTTTAGCGTTACCGCCGCGCAGGCTAATTGCAAACCCAGCGGTGCTCAATCGCTTCTCCTTCCTGACCCGCTTCCGCTAATTCGATTATAAAAACTGTTGCGTCGCTCTGGCTTTGCGATCTCTCCCCGCGGCAAGACAATCTCCCCCCACGCCTAATGAGAAGCGGCCTTCCTGAACGGCGGAATTGATTATGAGCTTCATTTTAATACGTGACACTGGTCCCAACCCGGCTCCGGTGTCCGGCTCCATTTGGCCTTACCGCCGACGTTTATAAACGCCTCCGTGGACGTCCGATCCATCACGCCGGGCTTGATCTCATTACGCCGGCTAACTGGCTGTAAAGCTGCCTGTCCTGCAGAGAGATCTCCCCCAGTAAGGAATCACAGGATAGGGGGCTATACTCGTCCGACGGTTGATAAAGGAAAAGGCGGCCTATTCATCCATTTGCAGTCTAATCGTCTGTTTTCTGGTAGTTTTCTGTGCCACTCGCTGTGAACTTCCATGCAAACGGCACAACAGATCACACTTCCAGGCACACAGTGTCTGCGCGGGTTTGAAAACATCGAAACTCTCTTCTGTGAAGTGAGCAGCTCGAGTGTGACAAAGTAACACAGTCAACGGGCCACAGAACTCAAGTAAGCACACGACACACAATCCGCAAACCGCTCTGAAATGCAGCGTGAGACACATTTATTAGCTTTCGTGTTGCGTTGTGTCAGTAAAACAAAGTTTCATTCTATTTCGTCTATTCTGAGAAACTCAAATCAGTTATAAAGAAGGGTGTCAAATTCCTTCTTTTCTGAAAGTAAACACAGCATTCAGAGTCCTTCACAGCCGACTGTCTAGTATTGCTAAATATTTTCTTTTTTAAATTGCTATGTTTTGGCAGATATGTTTGCTTCGAGATTTTTATCGTGATTAATAAGACTTTTGTTCATCTGATGCATTGTAAACCCCGGCTTGCACTTGCAGCCCTCAAATAAATGGCTTCAACAATCAGAGATTTAAATAATGGAGTGTATTTCCTCTCCTCCGAGCTGTAGTCCAATAAAGTTGCTAACTCAAATACCAACTGTGTTGTTCGAAACCTGACAGGCAATAATTTGGTCCATTATATTCTGCCTTTTAATTGCCTGCTACGGACAGCCTCAGACACATTATGAAGAGATGATTTACAATTATTGGGGCAGAGGAGATCAGAGTGACGTTATAATCATCCACACAGGGATTCCCGTTTCATTTGCTACAGCTGAGACTGAAAATATAAATAGTTTTGCTGCAGTTTTAACCAGATTCTATTTGAGGATTATGAAATATTACAGCACACAACATGGCCTAAGTTAAGTCAGGGCAGATGACACTGAACGAACAGATCTGCCATTTTTTTTTTAATGCGCATATTCTGGAAGACAGGAGAACGTAATTGATGCTTTAATCACAGAATGCTGGCGAGCACGCAGTCAACAAAAGGGGAGGTCGGGTAGAGAGGAAAGACCATTTCCTCGTTTTACGGTTAAGCTATGAGCCCGTTTGATGGCCCGGGCTGAACAAAGGGCGAGGCGTGTTCGAGACGCAGAGACAGGCGCCAGGCACGTCGTCGATCTGAGAACGAGAGAAAATCGCACTTTCACAAGTCAAACTCGTCCCGGCTGATCCGACATCAGACGCGTGGCGTAGAAACCGCATTGGGAAGAATCTGAGAAGTGGGAAAATAAGAATCACATCAAGAAATATGTTGTTTAAATTAGTCTCATGGCGTCTCAAGGCAGTAGGACTTTTCTCATTGTATGTCTATATTAAACCAATGTTTCACAGCGTTTTAAAATTTCTGATACATAATTTAGCACGTACAGAAAAAACGGCTCGTGTCGAGAGTCTGCGGGGAGGGCGGGGGGGTTTTTGCTGAATCCTGCGTCTGTTTTAAAATGATGGAAGAGTAGAGAAAACTCTCATTAAGTGGCTTGGCCTCAGCATGAGCACCACACGCTGGAGGATTAGGGGAAAATCATCATCTGCTGCTCCTGCATTTAATATGAAGGGACTCGTAATAACAGCCTAGTCGGCAGTTTGTTTCTAGAGCTGTTTCTCTCACTGGTTCGGTGGCTCACGGTTCCACACGTTGCCCCCCGAACGTATATCCTTCCAAGGGTGGGGTTAACGAGCGGACTCCTTCTTTGGACGTCTTTTAAGCCGATTATAAATGATTCAGCCAAGGTTAAGTTGTTTATGTTGAATTCCCAAACAAAAGTCCACTGGTGCACGTTCGATTCAAGCAAATAACTGATTAACTTAAATACAGGAATCGTCAACCTGTACGCAAATAAACAAACGTGTCCGTGGCAAAATGTTTTGATTAAGAAAAATATAACGACGTAAGCTACATTTTTAAATATCACGTCCACACTAAAAATGCATTTTGATAAAAAAAAATTGTGGAACTCACCATGGATTTAGTCTCTTTTTAGAATATATGAAAATGAATATGAAATTTTAAGAAATACATTACACTGTACGTTAAATCGTAAAAAATGATTGATTAAATTGTTTATGTGTGCTTACTACAGTTTGCCAGGTCATGATCACAATGGTGAACGTCTAGCACAACAAGAGGTCACAGGCTGAAGACACTGGAGCAACTGTGAGCTCAGGACTTGGGGAAGCATGCTTTCGCTTAACACTAACCGGCACTAATGCGTGGCAGCAACTGCATGCTCTTCATCCAAGATAAACGTGTCGAAGAAAAACATATGATTACTACATCAGTGCCAACAAAGCGGTTTGACCCCTGTCAAAATCCACCGCCAACCTGGGCCGGTACGCGGTACACACTTCCGGAGAAAGACGGCCTGCCTCGTTAGTGCCCCCTACTGCATGGAATCTAGTAACATGCCTCTTACGGAGGACCAGTCCCTACTAGTGAGGAAGGGTTAAGATCCCACGACTGATAGGGAATCAAAATCAATTAAACTGGGGGGGGGGATCAATGAAAAACAATGAACTTGGGATTTGTCGTGCTGTAAGCTTTGCCTGGGGTTCTTTTGGAAGGATGTTGTGTTTATGTCTCTCCATTTGTAGGTTTGGGGTTTGCTGAGGTAGTTGCCAGGTTGCTGGCAGATGAGAACATCCACACATGTTCATCCCTTGCTGACATCTTGGGCTTCGGCCTAAACCCAAATTGCCCCAGTCCTTCTGCAAAGTATCGCGAGGCCAGCCCTCCCTTCTGGGTGTCCTGCGTTGATACGCAACGCCAGCTCCTCTCCAAACACGTCCCTTGAGGATGATTGGCAGGGGGGTCAAAGTTTCTCCCCGGCCTTACCCTTCATTTGCATTTCTTAATTAAATGCCACAACATACTTAAGTATCCACCAACGCCTTCGATATTCTATACAAACATTTTTTTTCCCGCCGGTTGCAGGTAAATAAAGGTTGACAGCTGATGCGCGCGCTGTTCCTCTGGGGCGGTCGGAATCATTTTTTTCAGCACGGCCGTCAGACTCGAGTGCGCCTCCCCTAGGGCTGCTCCAGACATGTCAGGAGAAGGTGGAAAGGAGTGCTCCTAATTTAGCTGCCACCCAAGTTTGAGAGGGATGTTGTTCCGTCGTGTGGCGTCGAGCATGTAAACAAGCCTCGGGTTCGCCGGGGTAAGAGAGGTCGATCGCAGGAGATTTGGGTGAGCGTTTTAGCGAGAACATTCCGGATTGTGTGGAAGCGGTGTGTTTTTTTTCCTCCATCCATGAGGGATTGGTCTGAAACTCGCCGGCATTGCCTACCAGACATGATGATATCCATTTGGCTTAAGCGTGTCAAAGACAGAGGAAGAGCGGTAACGAAACGGCCTCAGTACTATGCAATTCTCTTTCAGACCTGCGCGTCTGTCCTCGAGTCCTCCACACTGTCAGGAAACAGCGAGGGCCTGAAGCAGTGGCGGGAACAGGAATCGGCTTCCCTGGCCCACCCCCTCTGGAAAAAAATCTAACGTGTAAATACTTTACGTGACTCTCAATGGCAGAGCGCCGAATTACTTGAAACTCACACCTTTAATGTGAAATATATAGCTCTTCCTGACACCACCAGCAGAACATCCTATAATTTAATCAATTCACAGATTACAGGTTGGGGCTGCCTTCATAGTCAGAGGCTGGAAGTTACATTATCACAGCGTCACCCCGCGACAGAACAAAGGCCCCTTTCGGGCTGTTGTTTGCACGTCTCTGCACAGACGTCTCTGATAACAAAACCCACAGTTTAATCCCGGGCAGTGAAAGCCCACACAGCATTGTACCACACCCCCCTTACCAGAAGGGGGCAGACCCCCGAAAACTTCAGCCTAGACAAAAGGCCCGTGCACCAACATGAGCATCTGACTGAATTACCCAAAAACACAGGATATAACTAAATATAGGCCAAAGATTTGAAACGAATGAAAATATTACTCCCTTGCAATTTTTATTCAGAGATTAACAGTATTGGGTCAGTCGAGGATGAATAATTTGATTCGCTAAAAATACCTGTGTTGTAATAAATTTTTTTTTTTTTTGTGTTTCCTTGGTCATTTGCCTAAATGAGAAATATAATTTATTAGGTCTGAGCACTGTTATGGATGCCAGACATTTGCAGGTTTATATTAAAGATGATTAATGTGTTTAAAGCACACTTTCCTGCCATCGACTTCCTCCACGAAGCACCGCGTCAATTGCAGACACAAGGATCGGCTCCAAGACGTCAACAATTTGCACGAATGAAAAATCGAGAGCGAATGGCTGAAAATGTACGAACGAAGGCTGTGACCCTTTGGGTGCGGAGTCTCGAGCTTCGGCTGTCCGGTGAGAATGCTGGTTCAGAGACGTCGGATTTACCTGCTCTCCGTCACCTCCCAACTCCTCCCCCACGCCTCACATGGCAAAAACCGGACTCAAAAGGTCATCCCTGGGTGCATAAATCAATTCGACACCTCCGCCGGCCGCTCCGTCGTTAAAACACTAATCACTTCAGTCTACTTTGTATGGAGGTTTACTTCTAATTATTGTCATTAATAAATAAGAGGACTTCAACTGTCTGGATGAAGGAGCGTAGGGTCTAGTCTGCCATTTATCAGGGAAGCGCAGTGCCGTGGGAGAGCCATTAGCTGCCATGGAGAGTTGGTGGGACAGGGGGGTGGCCTGCAGGTCCACAAGCCTCCTGGTTGCAGATCCCAGGCACTGGCGAAGCTAACTTGTAGATTATAGCATCAGGATATTTTCTCACCCTAAAAAAGGGACCCCAGTCACTTGTGAAAATGCCCCCCCCCCCCCCCCAAAGCATAACCACGGATATTGGTGAAATTTTTTTTGGGGGCATGTGTGAAATTGGTTGTGGGGTAGTTAAAAA
>JAODJX010000049.1:8030862-8041955 GCA_026776945.1 Isichthys henryi | reverse complement strand
CTGTCCTGTCCAATCAGGAGCATGAAGGCACCGTGTTGGTATATTAACTTGCTTGGGGGGGGGGGGTGGGCTGGGGGCGGAAGGTGACCCAGAGCACAGACCCTTTCAAATGACAAAACTTCATTTTTAATGAATATTAGCAGTTTTATGTCAGGTACCTCTATTAATAGCTGTTTAATCCTAGGGCTGAATGAAAGGTTCATCATCATCATCATACAGTGTAGGGTCACACTCAGCCGGCAGCCCGTCCCCAGCAACACAAATCACCCTAATTCACTAATTAATGCTAATTACTTATACTGACCACCACCATTTTAGACCGATCAAAAAGTACGGTTGCACCTCTTTCGGGATCTGGACCCCCAAGACCCTGCACAGGACAATCAGGTATGGAAGATGGATGGATGGTCTGACAACCTTTTACCCAACATGTACAACATCTCTCTAGTCATCATCCTTACGGGCAGGTCTCCAGGACTAAAGAATGCAAATGTCAGAAATAATCCCAGCTCAGCTCTGCGAGAGGAGTTAGCATGTTTCCTGCCTCATGCCCTGTGCTTCCTGGGATGGGCTTAATGTGAACCTTTACTACATAGAGTCAGACACAATACCCATCTTAACTTCCTGCCGGGATGATAAAATCTGTGAAAAGCAGTTTATGACTGAGCGGGAGTGGCATGTAGGGTTAGTGCTTTGTAGTGAGTGACATCCCTTTGAATTGCCGGGAATAACAGAGAACGTCTCATTTTGACACTCAGCCTGGTCACAGACATCGGTTAAGGACCTTTAAACCCACCTCACATATTGCCTTGTAACAGTCCACATTCCGTCTGAGAAGATCAGAGACCTATTAAAGAAAATCTGTATCATGGACGTGAAATCGTTTCACGGCTACAGCATCAAAGTTAATACTTCTCACAGAATGTCGGAAATCCAATAACGTTTATTTGATTACCAACTGCAGAAATAAACCATTTCTGTTCATAATCAAACAGTCTTTATTAGTATATAAACTGCACAGGTTACCATGGCTACAAACACAGGTTGTTCAGCTGTTTATTCTCTCACACAGATCTATACCGTCTGATAAAGGGATAAAGGGCTCAATTCAAGGATCTTGAAAAATAAACAAAGAAAATAAAACAAGCAAGTTAGCTTTGCATCATGGACGTCAACACGAGGACCAGTCGCGTCACTCCAGCTGAGAGACTTCGTGGAAGTACGCTCCCAGCATCTTGATTCCCTGGATGTAGTTGGACCTGCAAGGACAGCACAGGGTGAGAAGGAACATCCAGGATCCTCATACGGGAGGCCGGACAGGTTCGGCGCACGTTACCGGTTGATCTTCTCGTTCTGCGAGTGGGCGCCATCGTCCGAGGAGCCCATGGGCAACAGCATGACGTTGCGGCCGGTGGCCTCCTGGAAGGTCAGGGTGACCGGGATGCTGCCTCCCTCCCTCGTCAGGTCCGGCTCCACTCCAAAAACTGCAGGTGGGGACAGGGAGAAGACTTGCTGAACGGTGCGACGTAAACCAGACCGTTTCTAGGCATTCAGTTACAGAATGCCCCCCAGTGGGGAAGTTCACTGTACATCCAGCAGGTGGCACAGTTGCTATATAATGGCTCTAGGCTCCCTGCGACCCTAACAGGACAAGCAGGCAGAAGATGGATGGATGGATGTTAAAAGATTCTGGCTGCTTGTCTGCATCTACACACTGCCCTTGTTTAAAGTAGCACTTCCTTGATGGATGGATGGATGGATGGATGGATGGATGGATGTCTGTAACGTATGACCCTGGCTGCACGTCTGCCTGCACCTT
Organism: Isichthys henryi; assembly: GCA_026776945.1. NCBI lineage: Eukaryota > Metazoa > Chordata > Actinopteri > Osteoglossiformes > Mormyridae > Isichthys > Isichthys henryi. Next base: position 8,040,136 of record JAODJX010000049.1, on the reverse strand, counting down.
CACTCTGCACATCTTTAAAGCCGCATTCCCTTGCCTGTTTTCATGGCCCTCCTGCCTGCCATGTAGTGTGGATGGTTGAAGTCAGAAACCCAGGCCTTTGCCCCGTGCCCCATGTACACCTTCAGTTTATTGGGGCTGTCACGCTCAGCAAACTTCATCTTCAGGTAGTCCATCACCTGCAGAGTGAGAACGCACACAGATGGTCCTTACCAAGAAGATCCTTTATATGTATCCAGCTCCTATGTAATCGAGCAGCCATAAAGCTTTATGTGAAACACTAGCCTCTTTTGTTTTTTCCCTCATATTATAAGTAGAACTGCAATTTTTTTTTTTTCTCCATAAAACACAGATAATTCAATTTACTTTAAAAGGTAAGTTTCAGTTAAATTTCAGCATCTTCCAGTAGGGGGTGCTGCTGGCTAAGATCCAAAGGAAATGCCTCTGAACTCAGCCATTAATTTCCAGGTATGGTTACTAATTTTTATTACAACAGTCGTCAGCAATAATTATGTGGGCTATAAATTACGATTCAAGGCCAATTAACAGGTTAAAATAAAATTTATTATACCTTTTTAGTATTAATTTTTTTTATGCATTTGCCTGAAACTATGCGATTGACTCTGTGCCTTAAACAGGTAATAAGATATATAATCAATGACAGGGCAACTAATGGCCATAAAGTCCACCGCAAGCAGAAAACAGTTCATTGCACTATTATCGGAATGTATTATACAGGCTTTTTAAAGCTTTGTGGTAACAGAACAAGTTGGAGATTAACATCCAATGACGTATTTAACTGGAGAGACTAACCAGCTCGTTAGGAGAGAACAAGGCAGGCAAGATGAGTGTGATAAACATAAAAGAAACAAACAATCTAACCCGAGAATGTTTTTGGTCCGACTAACGCAGACTACTGGCACTCCAGCAGAAGGTTCCTCAGCTTCCCTAGGGATGATAAGAAGGGCGTACCTGACGCTCAACTGCCTTGGGATCCATGTCAGGTACCAAGCGGACGGAGAACTTTCCGGTGACCTTGCGTGGGATGACGGTCTTGGCCCCACTTTCGGAAAACGCCCCCTCGATGCCGTGAAGGGAGAGGGAGGGGAATCGCCAACGATGCATCAGGATTTGTTCCTGCGGATACAGGAAATCCCAACCCCTTACCAAGCTGCACCTGTAGTCACTTGTATCTTCTCCTCAGTGTCTGCAAGACCCAAAGTTTTGTTCCCTCGGGGCCTCGGTAAACACACCCAGACACGCAAACCAAAAAAAATCAGACGCCCCCAATTGTTCGCTTTTCCTCAAGCCGACGCAGGCAGATGCGCGGGCAGCACCTTGGTATCATGCAGCAGCTTGCAGGCGCCCACATCCTTGCAGTACTCCTCCAAGTCGAAGTCTATCTTCTCATACAGCTTCGTCTCCTCCTCGGTCAGCTGGGCGACGCTGTCATACATTCCAGGAACCAAGATTTTACCCTTCTTATCCAGAAGGCAACCTGAAGGTGCAAGGATGAAGACAAGGAGCATGGCTCAAGGTTCCCAAAATCAGATGCACCAAACAAAACGAAACATCTGACAGCAGGAGGACATCTGCGAAGCTAGTTCCCAACCACAAAATAAAAGGAACCAGACCCCGTAGAAAACGAGTTGAGAACACACACCCATCAGCGCGATGAGGTCAGACATGGCCTCGTGCACGGAGCCCCCGAAGACCCCGGAATGGAGGTCCTTATCACAGCACTCCACCTGCGCCGAGATACAACAACATCAGGCGGTTCCTAAAGACATGAAGGAACCTCCACACAAGCCTGCAGGAAGATGGGGGTGCCACTAGGCCTCCTACCTCTATGAAGAAGTAACAGATTCCCCTGAGGCCGTAAGTGATGCAGGGCTTCTTCTTGCCCAGCCAGTAGTTATCAGAGATGCACACGTAGTCCACATCCTTGAAGAAGGAATCCTTCCGGGAAAACACCAGCTCATCCAGGCCCTCTGAGCCCGACTCCTCCATTCCCTCAAAGCAGAATTTGATGTTGATTGGCAGCTCCTGTTGGCGAGGGGGGTGGGGTTGGGGGCAGTATAGAACAGGGCCATTTAAAATGATGAAAAACAAACAAAAAAAATAAATCAATGCTAACCTAGAATGGATTAACCATTTGGGCAGGTGAGACTATGTGGTCCTGCTGTGTTTATAGGTACCAAGAAATGGACTTTTAAACATCGCTGTTGCTGTTTTATCAGGTTGTAAACAGACCCTTGAAGCTGACCTGTGGACTCTAAGTGTGACTTAACCAACGCACCGTCCACAAGACCTTGTCTTAGAGAGCATGTGTGACAATCAAAAATCAAGCAGAGCTCAATGTAGGACACGAAACACACACACACACAGTGCATCTTTTCATATCTTTGTGGGGACCGTCCATTCATTTCATTGGGCATAACCCTAATCCCATCTATCTTAACCCCTACGCAGCCATAACCTTAACCATAAGTAACCAAACAAAATACAAGACTTCTGGCATTTTTACTTTTTTGGTTACAGATTTTTGTAAAATTCAGTTTCCCCTTGTGCTCCCCACATGGTCAAAATCACTTGTTTTTATTACAGTGGGGGGGACATTTGGCCCCCACCAGGGTTATTACACTTCTGAAATTTGCATTAGTTTTTGTTTTTATTTAGTAGTCTGTTGTGTTTTTCAGTTTCACTTAAGTTTCAGTGTCTTTTAAGAATGTACAAATAGTTTTAATTTTGTTTTTATTTCATGGACACTTCTAGTTTTGGTTTAATTTGTGAAATGTTACGCTGACAGGGAAGTTTACATTGCTGACTATTATTCAAACTCAGCGATTACTCAATTGATGGTCAGGCGGTAATGACTCATTCCCTTAACTGTGACCCCCCAAATGAAAATAGACCAGAGCTTGGGACTCCTACTGCTAACATCTTATCACATACCACAAGTAGCTATAAATTAAACTCCAGAAGGCCGTAAAATTATTCTTTGGGTGGATATCCTGATACCTCAAGGTGAAATCTCCTGGCTTAGTGAATTAACGACTGCAAGTCCGGGCCCGTTCCCGGTAATGAGCTGTGGACTGCCTTCCCAGGTGTTAAACGAGGCATTCAAAAACCACACAAAACAGTACCTGTTGGATTTTCTGATAGGCCTCGATGCAGTTAAACCAGGCCAGAACCGGGCCCTTATCATCAGTGGAGCCTCGTCCATACAGCTTCCCTGGAAAGCACAATGTCATGGAGGCAATGTGAGAAAGGGCAGCAGGATTAGCCAGTCAGAGAAGTCAAAATCCAGTGATATTCCCATATTTCCTCATAAAGCTGGTGGGTTTTCCTGCCAAATTTTTCAACAATGTTACCAAGACAACCAGGATTTTGAAACACGCCCGAAGTTCTGCACAAATGTTTAAGTGCCGGAAATTCTCCAGGTACCCACAAAGGACTTCACAAGCATTACATAAGAGATCTATGGTCAAACCAGCTTTGTAAAGGAGTCTATCTACGTGAACCTGAACATAAATGCATTCTTCGTTCATTACTGAACCAGAAACACCAGATGCCAATGTTCAAAACAGCTGAAACCTACAACACAAGTACCGACAGGTTCAAAAACTCTGAAAAAGAAAGTTCTCCCACCATCTTTCTCCACGAGAGTGAAGGGCTCCGTGTCCCAACCATCGTCGATGTTGGCCGGCTGCACATCCAGGTGCCCGTAGATACACACGGTTTTCTTCTTTGGGTCAGAGCCCAGCTGGCCCAAAACGATGGGAGGTAAAGGGATCTCTTCTCCGCTGTGCAGCTGAGGTGGAGAGACACTGAAATTAATTCCCTGACATTTCTGAAGTTACGAAAGGACTCACACCAGGTCCAGACTGTGCAGAAACAGGAAGCCCTTTGCTCCCGTTGGTACCCCACCGGTTATGTAAAAGAGTCACAAGATTAGTCCTCAAAACCAGAAGAGGCAATAAATCTTAATGACCTGATAAAATTCAGCTGTAACTCCTTGGACAGACTGCATCAGCTGAACATGAGATTATTTATTAGAGACTTAGACAACTTGATTTCTCATGCTGAACACTATAAAAGTGGTTAAGGTACAAGCTTATGTTTAAAACGAATTCATTCCACTGTTCGCCCCATTACCTGTTTACAGGCATCATTCAGTGCTTGGAGGCCCAATCCCTTGGAGCTCACCTTCTGCTTTCCGAGGTCGACCAGCTCGACTGAGCCTCCAAGCCTCTCGATGTCCTTAGCCGCAATCTTCATCATCTTCTTGATCTCGCCCCGCTTCTCTGGCCAGGCTGACACACTCTGCACTGACACCCATTCTGCCAGTCTCTGGAAGGGGATCGTAGAATGTTTTTCCCACAAGGTTTCATAGAGCTGCCTTGTCTTCAGAAATTACCATTATTCCAAATGCATAATACAGGGTAAAAAAAATGCTAGATCTAGTTGACACCTGAATTTTGTTCAAAAGACCCATCTGAATATGTTACACTTTCGTCTTTCACAGCTGATATTATCAGATTATCGAGAATGTACAAAACAGCACTTTTTAAAATAAAAAAGTTTCTATTCCCGTTTTAAAAGCGAACCCGTACTGAAAGAATACGTCACTGTCATATCACAAGACGGGACAAGAATGTAAACTCCTAAGCATAAGTGTTAAGAAGTACTAAATCACCCCAAAGCAAATGAATTCGTCCGGAGGCCGCATGATTTAACATCAATATCTTTAACATCATTGACGTTATCTAAAATGGTCAGTACAGATTTTTCAGACACAAAGCATGCCTTAAACATGTGCAAGCGTCTGAATTTCCCACCTGGATGTACTCCTCCTGGTGTTCATCCACGTACTTAAACAGCACTGGGAGACAGGACATCTTGACTCGAAGCCGGGACCCTAAATCCTGCTGATCAAAGAAGGTAAACCTTTGTACTGCTGAAGAAACGAAACCTTTAACACGGGGTTAGAAAGGCGGACTCCACCCCTAGTGCTGACACCGGCAAAAACCGAAAGGAGGATGGGAACCAAATCAACTACCAGCAACTTTTACCAAAGGCCACAGCGTCCAGTTAAATAGTAACTGCCACCAAATATCATAGCCAGAATGTTTCCAGGATCACTGCGTTGCAGTCTGATGTAACAAACCGCAACTTTATCACCTTGTAAATAGTTCAACAACGCGACGATGCCAAGGGACCAGAAACCAGGTTTCATGTATAAACATGTTTAAGACCTGCTATTATGAAGCGCATATGTCAGTTCGATCATGCAAATTTCCGTTTTCTGCCGTTTTCTTGCAAACACATAGCGATTCTTCACCTTGTGATAGTGCGATGATGCATCGGTAGATGACGCTCATAAGATACGATAGGATTCAATCGAAAGGGACCGAAATCGAATTAAAACGCGAGTGCAAACAAAACGTGTATTAATATAGTGACCGATACTTTACTGTGCATGTGGGTGGTACACAGCTTAGCGGAATTCGCAGGTTACCTAGAAGACTTTTGAAGGCACTTGTTACTGCTCAAAAAAACGATGCTCTGGAGCAGCAGAAGGACTAAAGTCTAGCTATACAGACATCAGCGATCAGCACAGCAAAGACGTGAGCCCCGGTAACACTATAATAAGCCCCAGTTAACCGGTTGTAGCACGATCTGGCATAACAGCGTCCACACCGTAACCACGCACTGAAACCGGTGACGTAATCAGGAAGTTCCGGTCGCTAAGGGCTGTTCCAATCCTCAACGGCGAGTGAATTTTCAAGTTAATTGTGCAACACATGGGTATAACCACAGTTACTGGGATACTGAAGTGATACTGAAGCAATTTTGGGCCATATTTGTATGTGCGAACAGCAGTCCTTGTAAGTTATACGGTTAAATATTAAAAATTGTGGCATGTATTTAGGACACAGCTTGAGTCTTTGTTGAGATTAAAACAGTAAAACAATTTTTAGTACCTTAATGTATATAAATTTAATATTTCACAGCATTCTACTACCCACAAGGACAGTTTGATACTGTCACAGTGTACACCAGCTGGAGGTGTTTCTCAACCTTTTTTGCACCGCGACCCAATTTTAATGTCAATCAATGCCGATCGCACAAATCTGATTGGATGTGCCAGTGAATTTTAAACTAAGCATCTGTGGTTTGGCTTCTTGGACTGGTTGAGTATTAACAAGATTTGTCCTAAACATTTGCAGACCCAAGACCGTTTACATAGGTTAATTCTAGGACTGGGGCTGGGAAATCTGATGGTTAATCAGGGTAGTAGCTTGATCGCTTAAGGGGGATATTTCCAATTCAACAAAACTGGGGTTGCGTCTGATATCCTGGATGGTGCATCAATTGGCGCATTCCGATGGTTTTGTGCATTCTATAAATCAGCAGTGGTTGTAACGTTGCAGAATCGCGATTGAATCTGACTGTTATACCTGGCTGTTTTCATTACTATACACGGATGACGTCAGCTCGGTTTTACGGCGTAAGTACGTAAGCAGAGATGCGCCGATGGGTGCAGCGGCGTGAGCACGTGAGAATGCAGGCCGGTATCAGGTGCACACGCTCATTGCATGGCCACGTGCGCGCTATTTTACTCGCTTCAGCAGCCGATGGTTGTGCAGTATACGACGTTTTACTGTTATTTTTAAACTACCGCGGTCTGTGTATCCATGGCTTGGAGAGTAATATCAATTTTATTGTTGTTACTGTTGAGTTGGGTTTGCATTGAACGGACTAAAGCACAGCGATTAGAAAGAATGCACGGATACCAAAGTAGTTTCAGTAGTGAATTGCTAGATGAACCTGATGATGTGGCCTTTTATCCGTATCCTGATAACGATTATGACTACCCTGAAAGTAAAATCACAACACGTTTACGAGATCTACATAATGCTTCTTCTACGGTCGAGTACTTTTCAGACGGTGATCTGGATTCAGGAGACGCGGTGGGACCTGCTCTTATTAAAGAAATTTATAAGGTTCCTTTGCCAAAGAAATCATCTGAAGGATTTGCAGTCTTCTGCTCTGATGAGAAAATGACTGTGAGGCTGCCTTCTGGGCCAAAGGAAAAAATCAAAGTTCAGGGTAAGGTGTGCTGTTCCCGGTTATTTTGGATAAAGACACTGCCGAACTATATTCTCTATCCCAGTAGGTAAATGCGTTTTTTTCTCTTTCCTTTTAAGGATCTGAAGGGCTTATGCCTGTAGTAGCGCTCGCTGGGTCTTGTGGGTATTCTATGAAAGAGGGTCTGGAGCACAATACCCTGACCATCTCCTTTAAGGGTTGTCATGTCACTCGTAAGGTAAACTGCCTGCGGTGCCGTTTTAAGTGTCTCCTGAAATGTTTGCGCAGCTTCAGCCTTCTCACTGGAAATCTCTTTCAGAAAAGACGGTACACTGTGAAGCTGGTTTATTTGACTTTTGATGGACAAAATGGAGACATTGCCGCATCCTGTACCGATGGACTGCCTTCCTCCGAACCTGCTTTGGCACAGCTGAGGAGGCCGCAGTCAGATGAACCTTTGCTGCAGGATATGGCCAGACCAGGGCCGTTTATTTCAATGTGCCGTAGCACTAGTGCTCCTGTTGAAGTACAGCTCACTCCCGCCACTCTGCCCCAGTGGCTGCCTTGGGGTGGGAAACCCAATTCTGACGTTAAAAATTCTCCTGGTCCCATTGTCAATAAGGTACCCAGTATCTTGAGTAAAAACGCACCAAAAGTGGGTATGTATCTTTTTTTTTTTTTTAAGCGTTCCCTTCCAACAATCATCTATAAATGCTGTCTGTAAATGCTGGGTTTGTCTTGCAAGGCTGCAAGATCCCTCCGAGTCATCGTTTACCTTGTGGTCCTTCTGGGATTTCTGCGTCTCTCTGTTTGGCTAAAGGCTGCTGCGTAGATCCCAAGATGTCCTCTTGCTTCTATCCCATGGATGGTAAGCATTCCGAAATGGAGACAAACTTGCGAAGCTGAAACGTCTCTCGAATTAAGCATACCGTTGCCTCTTCTGTCCTCCAGCATGCACGGCAGACAAGAACTTTGTGGTTGCCGTTGGCCGTACTGAGAAGCCGTATCCCGTGGATCCTTCCAACTTGGTGGTAGCGGGAAAGGACAGATGCGCTCCAGTTAAACGGTCCCGCGACTTTGCGATCTTCAAGTTCTCAGTGACTGAGTGTGGGACTCGTTCTTACGTAAGTAGATGCATTAAAATTGACTAGATGCTTTTGGGATTGCGCTGGCTGAACGATAAACAGATTTGGATTTCATTTGATCCTACGTTTGTTTTATAATTGTCCTGTCACTGCATGCTGCAAGAGCTCATGGGAGCTTTACTTGCACAAAAATGTTTTGAGGGCAGAGTGAAAAGAGTGGGTGAGAGCATCAGGTTGTAGATTGGTTGCTCCCAACTTGTCAGATGTCTTGGTCCTGCCTCCTCTATAATCTGGTTAAGAGATTACCTTTTTTTTTTTTTTTTTTTCTGCTCAGAACATTTGTGCAACTCCCACAAATAAATGCTATTCCCTCCTATGAAGTACTTCACACGTTGCCTGACTTTTCTTTTGACCGGCTGCATATGCCTTATTGGTGGAATGTCAACCTTCTCCTTTCTCCAGATGCTGGGGGATACAGTGGTGTATATGGCAGAAATACAGTCGAACATTAAAGTGTACAATCTCAAATACGGAGCCATCACACGCGACGCTTATTTTAGGTCAGTGATGATTACTGGAGAAGCCTCTGGGTGCTTCAGAAATGGCCTTATGGAGAGAACCTCCAAATGTGGTAGTGGGTCACATTTGGATTTTAATTTAATTTTTTTTCTCCTTGGGTTTCTCCAGGTTATTGGTAGAATGTCGCTACTCAAAGAGTGGCGCTTCGGGCGTGCCTTTCTTCATTACCTCTGGATATGTGGTGAGAACTCCCAGCTGGCCCTTGACTGTGGCGTCTAGTGGATTGTATAATGTACAGTTGAGGATCGCGACAGGTAGGTCTCCATGTAGCATTGAGAGGTCCAGCACTCCGTGAGGCTAACGTGGCTGTCTTTCAGATCGCACATACACAAAGTTCTATTCTCAAGATCACCTGCCCCTCAAAATTCTGCTTGGAAAGTCTGTGTTTTTGGAGCTGTACCTGGGTACCAGTGATGGTGACGCAGTGCTCTTGGTGCAATACTGTGTTGCCTATCCGCGCTCCGCAACAAATGCTTTGATCCTAATACATGAAGGGTAGGGGTGTGTGTGTGGGGGGG
>JAODJX010000049.1:8011272-8029614 GCA_026776945.1 Isichthys henryi | reverse complement strand
CCTCCACATCATTGCATTCAGTTTTTATTCACGATTTGTATAGTGTCCCAACTTTTTTGGAATCCGGTTTGTACAATAGTCCTCCCTTTTAAATACTTTGGGTTACATCAGATGCTTTCACTGTACTAGTTATCATTGGTAGGATACCAGTAGCTACAATACCAAACCACATGGGGTAAATTAGGGGGGGCTTGATTTAGTGGGTCAGTGAAATGCAGTTCAAACCCTTGAAATTAGGGATTAACTGAAATAAATGAAGTTTACGTTTTTTTTTAAAGAGTACGTAATAGATGTGTGGGCAAATGAAAACGCCCAAGATTTAATTGGTCTGGTTGGAAGTGAATGATTAGTAAATAGGATGGATCTTTCACTATTTTTAAAGTGACGAATCCCCATGTAGTAACTAGGATTCTCAGCATAGAAAATGACAAGTGTAGATATAAATATGAACACATTAACGTAACTGAGTGTGTAGCGACGTACTTGTGAAAAATAAGTGACAGGAAGTAATGAACTTCCAGTTACTGGTGTGGGGGTTCTACATCTCAGTCTGAGGGAGGGGTAGGAGAGGTTATGCATTTCATTGCCTCTGGAAAGAAGTTTCTAAATCGGTTTGATTTGCTCCTAAGTATTCTGTATATATCCATGTGAATTGGCAGAGTGGTGGCTGTGAGGCTAGGGATCTGTGCAGGCAATCAGAAGGTTGCTGGATTGAATGCCAGTAGTGGTTCTACTTTGTTGGGCCCTTGAGCAAGGCCCTTAACCTGCAATTGCTTTATTCTGAGTATGATGTCAATCTACAGTATATCCAGCCCAGCAGTATCAAAGGACCTCCAGCTTCCAGGAGAAATGTGCAGGTTGGTGGTAGGATTGGCACTGGAAAAAAATACTTCCATCAATTCAAACTAGTGTAGTGCTGAGATATCACCTGCTGCACTTGGGTTTTCATCCTTGAGGTGCTTTGTCCTGTGCTGGGTGCGGCATTTTTTGACATGTAAATAAAAATTGAATTTTAGATGTCGTAGCAGAAATTGAACGTGGTGTTGGTATTTTTTTCTTGTCTTGGAATTAGCACATTCCACAGGTTGCGGTAGGAACCAAAATGGCAAGGGGTGTAGAGTGCTATACGGAATAAGGGCGACAGCGCACCGACTTGTCACGTGTGTCTGCGTTCTTGCGGCGTGTTTAGCTGACAGCAAGGGGAAGCGGCGTGGTTTCACCCAGGTACCGGTTACTTTGCTGTGAGGTTCGTGCTCTCTGAACCGTAACCGAACGAAGTCTTTTATTTGTCCTCTTTTCCCGCATTATCATTTGTAAGATAAATTTTTTGGTTCGTGAAATCGTAGCTGTATAATGATGTTATTTGTGCATACACTGGGAAATTTAGATACTACGAGACTTGTGTGGTTAAATGTTTGGGTTTTCTAATCATATTCTAAGCATTCGATTTGCATTATGAGTAACCCTATATCTAGAATCGATTGTAGAAAGACCTTGTAATTAGCTGACATGCATTAAACAACTAATCGTCATGTCTTATTCTCCCAACTAATGACAAGTTGGTGAGGAGGTGCAGGCATATTTAGGTAACCTACTCGAAACAAGAACGCACCAATGGATGAGACGATTAGCAACGGGACTGCTACGAATCAAGATGTCAGCAGTGACAGGGGTGCGGCAGCTATCAAAACACAGTAAGTTGTGAATTAAATCAAAATTGACAAACGAATTGGATGTTTGTATGTCCTGTGTCTGCCTTGTACTTTTCCTTGTTTGCATTGTGCCTTTGCTTGTAGGTATCATACAACGAAGGAAAAATTCCATGAGTTTATTGACTCAGGATGGCAGAGAGAAAGAGCTGGTAAGGGAAATGTAGAAACTCTCCCCAAAGGAGAGACCCGGGAGGATTCTCTGGACCAGACTTGTGAACCACCAGAAAAAAAAATAAAAGTACAGGAAACGGCAGTAGATGGCAAGCGAAAAGAGGACAAAAAGCGAGCCAGGGGGCAGTTTAAATCCAGGCCGCACATGAAACCACACAGTTATGATGACATGAGGCTGTGTCCCTCCATAATTCAGGTATTTGAAAGTATATCTGCTACAAAAACATACATATTCTTTCTCCAGATGTGTTCAAGCATTGCTAAAGCTGTTTTTGCTCATTCAGGAGCGTGCCACCAGTTGCTTTTTTGGAGAGAGATGCAGATTCTTCCATGATGTAGCTGAATACATGTCTCTGAAGCCCGCCGATGTCGGAGAACACTGTCACCTCTTCAGCACCTTCGGAAAGTGCCCCTACGGTGTGACCTGCAGGTACTCCAAACCCCATGTGGACAGCTCCTTCAAGAACCTGGTGAACGAGGAGCTGCTGAGGAAGACTGAGGGGAGACCTACTGTGAAGAACAGTCTGGACAAAGACCTTCAGAAGCGTCTACGGAAGAGGCAGGTGCCTTTCAGTGCCTCGGAGGTGTACCTCAGGACGATCGGCAAAGGTGCCGATCAAGGAGGATGTAAGAAGAACCAGGCACCAACATGCTCCAATGGGAAGGCCGCTACATCCGAGGGGGAGGCTCCGAACCGCATTCTGGCAGGGGCTGCCCCAGCAGACACCATAGGGTCTACGGCAACCGGAGCCGAAGGACTGGGTGGTGGTGGTGGAGTGGACTGTGAGGAAGCAACTTCCTGCAGGGAGCCTGCAGATGTGAATTCTTCAGAGATGTTGCCAGATAGCTCAGGGCAGAACGCTCCCATCAGGACTACTGGTCCTCTGACGGATGCTGATGTCATAAAACTGCGTCCCTGTGAGAAGAAGCAGGTAGGTTTCAACCCAATCTTCAGTCTTTGATTGGCAACCTCAAGCCTATTCTTTTGGCTAGTCACACTGCATAACAACTCAGTATCCTGTCAGACTTAAATCTGCCTTTTTCAAATGGAAAAAGTACAGTTGTATTCCTTTGTGGCACAATCAATCATAATAGAACAATGTACCGTAATCTCTTCCTTCCCTTTATGCAGAAATGTCATTGTGATTAATGATTAGATAAAGATTAGCAGCAAAAAATATCAGGATCACTTGAGAGAGGCTGATATTGAGCATTTAGACATATGTTTCACTGGTGTTTGGCACAACTGGGCAGTCCTCTGACGGATTGTTATCCAAGTGTTTGGTGCATTGAAACTTCATTTTAATAATGGAATCCAAACATTACCAGCTTTGCAGCAGTAATGCAGTTTGCAGCTCAGGCTCCCCAGGGCACTAACCTGCACTCTGCTGAAAATTCAAAGATGTCAGGTCTCCTAACTCATGGGTGGCCAATCTTATCCGCAAAAGGCCGGTGTATATGCGGCTTTTTGGGGTAACCTTTAGGTCAGCCGTTCAAACCCAGGTGTGAGGACTCTTCAGCCAATCAGTCCTAGTAACCTAATTTGGGAGTTGCAGCAAAAACCCGCAAACACAGCGGCCCTTTTCTGGATAAGAAATGGTATGTTTTTTGGACTGTGGGTGGAAACCCACGCAAACATGGGGAGAACATGTGAGCTCTGCACACACAGGGGGGGCCCATGCTGGTGGGAGGGCCACAGCATGCTCACTGAGCCACTGTGCCGCTCCCAGCATATCGCGGCTACTTTGCATGACATTTGATTTTGTTGTGTTTTATTTATTTTCTTGGGGATTTGTGTGAGTAAAGCCACTTCAATAAAAGATTTACAAAAGCAAGTAACTTCTTTGCTCTGAATGCGATTTACTCTGGTTGCTCGGGTCCTGTGCTTTACCGTGTCTCTGCTGCAATGGAAAATGTACAAAGTAATCTCTGTAGGACCTCCCGTGTGCCACTGTTTGTTAAGGCGCTTTGCCTGAGGACAGACTGAGCCCGTCGGCTCAGATCACAGCTGGATTGCGGGCTTTGTTACTCCCCCGACTGTGATCGGGAACCTTGTGGTGATGGAGCTAATTAGCATTGTTGTACTGCAGGGGAGGGAATAATCAGCAAGGGTATCTCAGCTTCTCGCTGCTTAATCGACTTGTCAGGGTGCCTGACATCCATTGGCTGTCTGTGGATACAGTTCTTGGTGTTTCATCTCTGCTGCAGCCTAGGATTTGCAGAGAAGAGGAGCTGTCTGGCCTTTCTTAGCGGGCAGGGAAGGCTGAATCAGAAGGGTAGCTTCAAAACACAGAAAAAAAATAGCAATTGGTCTGAATGTGTATTTGTCGTTCAATTGTATTGTATTATTATTAGGTTATATACAATGCTCTAAAATAACTATAGCTTTGGTTAAAACTTATTTAAAGCATTTCTTTTGATGTATGGAGGTAACTTTATCTGTTTTTATTTTTTTAGGTGGATTTCAGAGATAAGCTGTACCTGGCGCCCTTAACCACAGTGAGTAAATCGAAGTTCCCTTTAAAGTGCGTTTAGGCGTTGTGTGAGGGAGCTCGCTCCCATACCTGTTCACTCCCTTCCTCCCTCAGTGCGGGAACCTCCCCTTCCGCCGCATCTGCAAGCGCTTCGGAGCTGACATCACGTGCGGTGAGATGGCCATGTGTACCAATCTGCTGCAAGGCCAGTCGTCGGAGTGGGCCCTCCTCAAGCGGCACGAGAGCGAAGACATTTTTGGCGTGCAGGTCAGGGGGGTGCCTGGGGCACGCCAGTTTGATATGCATACTGGTATTTCATTCGTATAAAGGTTCCTCTTCATTTGGGGTTTAAATGGTCTTCATGCTGGTGTAAAAGTATGATGTCTGTCAAAGTGTGTCAGTTTAAAACCCCCCCTAAAATCACCCCAGTGTTTGCAGTGGCCATCCAATAAAACCAATGCTTTTTTTTTACCACGAAGACACCTTGTATGGCCAAATAAATACCTCACTGACTTATTAAACTATTTACTGGAATGGCTGAGGTGCCCCTGAGGAGAGGTTTGGGAACCGAAGCGGCGTTCATCTAGCCGTCCAACTAGATATCAGTGAATTTTCAAGAACAGAAGAAATCCCTGTTAGATTTTGTTTCACTGTTAATTTGTTATAACATTAAATTGCTTTTTATTCTGAGCAGATATATGCTTACTGCCAAGATGAATATCTTTAATGTTTCCTTTGTCTGCATAAGACACTTGCACAGTACTATATATGTATATTTTTCTCGCTTTGATCAGCTTGAAGGCTGCTTCCCCGATACCATGACCAAGTGTGCAGAGCTGCTGAACAGCAACATTGAAATGGACTTTGTGGACATAAACTCCGGCTGCCCCATTGACCTTGTCTACAAGAAGGTAGAGTCTTCTCTAAATGGATGAGGTCATCTTTTTTCAACATGTGAAGAAACCAATGTTGCCAAAGCTGAACTTTTAAAAAGTGTAAGTGGTTTTCGGCATATTGTTTATCTGTTTTAGGGTGGCGGTTGTGGACTGATGACTCGCACTAACAAGTTTGAGAAGATAGTCAGAGGGATGAACTCTGTAAGCCATATCGCCGCCCTACTGCATGTGATGCGTAATGCAGAATTACATGCAAAACAAAATATTCGAGACTGAGTTTCACTATCATGAAAGAACACTGTAGCTCCAGTGCATTTGGGGGCTGGATCTCTGGTTCTCTGTGGTGTTCTCATCCCCACGTTCTCTCAACAGGTTCTTGATGTCCCTTTAACCGTTAAAATCCGGACCGGCGTTCAGGACAAAGTTAACATTGCACATAAAATGATTCCGGAGTTGAAAAACTGGGGCATCTCTATGATCACAGTAGGTATCAGCTTCCTCCGATAAGCTTTGATTTGACTTGGCTGTTTTGAAGAGCTTTGGATTTTAAACACGTCAACAAACAGTCATTGAACAAAATGGTGTCTTTTCAAGCTACATGGAAGATCTCGTGAGCAGCGTTACACCAAACTGGCCGACTGGGAGTACATCGACTTCTGCTCCAAGCTAGCCAGTCCCGTCCCTCTCTTTGGTGAGTCGGAGCGCGTCTCCTGGTGCTCGCCCACGTTTGAGCGTGAGGCTGATGGTTCGCTGGTGTCCCTGCAGGTAACGGAGACATTCTGTCTTACGAGGATGCGATGAAGGCTCGGGAAACGGGAGTGTCTGGAATTATGTTGGGAAGGTAAAATGAACTATCCTACAATAGAAACAGTCGTGTCAGCATGTCAGGGCTTCCTGATGCAAAGGCAGTTTGTTTTATAATCTTCACGCATGGCAGTGAAACTCCTGTGTCTATTTTCAGAGGCGCCCTGATCAAACCGTGGATTTTCACAGAGATCAAGGAGCAGAGGCACTGGGACATATCTTCAAATGAGCGCCTGGACATCCTGAAGGACTTCACCCACTTTGGCTTAGAGCAGTGGGGCTCTGACACCCAGGGCCTGGAGAAGACCCGCACATTCCTCTTGGAGTGGCTGTCCTTCTTGTGCAGGTGGGGGCTGGTGCGTGGGCACCTAACTCCCCCATGAAGTAATGAATTCGGGGCATTTATTTGTAGTGCGACAGGTGGATTTTTAACCGTCACTTTGTGTGGGCAGAGAGGTGGCTCTGAGCCTATGGATCTGTGCCAGCAATCGGAAGGTTGCTGGTTCAAATCCTGTGAATGCCCAGAGTGGTTCTACTCCATTGGGCCCTTGAACAAAGGCCCTTAACCTGCAATTGTTTTGTCCTGGGTGTGACGTTAATCTACATCCAGCCCTATAAGGAGGTCCTCCAATTTACAGGGAAGGATTGACACTCCAGCCACTGAAAAAAAAAAACCTCACACTGGTCCATTTGGACTAGTGTGGTGCTGAGGTATCACCTGCAACATGGCTGCACTCAGGTTCTCATCCCTGAGGTGGTTTGTCGTGGCGGATGTGGCAACGCGCTGTGATCAGCGCGTGCTCCTTAACTCTTTGTGTTGATTGTGTGATAAAAATTATTAATTCTAAACCTTCAGTGAAAAGCCTAACCCTAGTCCTGAAACGTCTTATCCGCTCTTTAATTGTATAACTTCACAAAGAGGAGGTCTGAATCAGGTCTGAATCAGGTCATACTGCATTATATCAGAACATCAAACAGCATCTAATGTGGACCACGGAACAAACGTCTGGACACGACCCTCCCAGCGTTTCACTCTGATTCACCACTGATATCTACTCCATGTCTCTTCCTTCAGTGTCAGGTTTTACTCCGATGTCTCTTGATTCCAGTCCATTTTTGTAATTTGAAGTTTTGACCATTCTTGGCGTTTTTTTTTGGAAGGTACATCCCCGCAGGGCTGCTGGAGCGCATGCCGCAGAAGATCAATGAGCGTCCTCCGTATTTCATGGGCCGTGACTACATGGAGACCCTGATGGCCAGTCAGCACGTGGGTGATTGGGTCAAGATCAGGTGAGGCTCTGCCGGCAAATGCTGAGAATTTATTCTATTTATTCAACGAGTTTGAAGTTCGCTACCCGTAACTCATCATGTATACCCATGCCTTTTGTACCCACGTCTTCACTTCAGTATTACTTAAAATACTCGTGGCCATAGGTGGAAATTAGCAGGAGAACATTTTTAACTGGACTGGGCCGAATTTCTTACATTCTTATTTACTTACAGTACTGCGCAAAGGTCTTAGGCAGTCCAAAGAAATGTTTAAAGTTAATTACCTGGGTAGTAAGTGCACATTTGTTCCGAACAAAAATCGCAGTTTAACAGTATAACATGCAAATTAAGAGTAACCCAATGAAAACTGGTAATAATTTCTTCTGTTCTCCAAAAAGTTACTGATATCTAGTTGGTTGGCTAGATGAACGCCGCTTCAGTTCCCAAACCTCTCCTCAGGGGCCCCCCAGCCTTTCCATGAGTTTCTTAAATTTCACCACTGGCTCGCTTATCGAATCGACTGAATTATTTTAAGAAGGTCAATGAAGTTATTGATTAGCTGTGTGCTAGTGGTCAAGTCACAAAATACATGGGTGTATTGGATGGTCCCTGCGAGTCCTGGGGTGACTTTAGCAGAGGTTCGGAAATGGTTCAGCTGACACTTTGACAGGCATAATATCATAGTTTTACCCCAACATGAGGATCATTTATACATAATTTTCTTTGGCTGCCTAAGACTTGTGCACAGTACTATATAATAATGCATATTTCATCAAAAATATACCTTTTTTTTCCCCACTACAGTGAGATGCTCCTTGGACCAGTACCGCAGAATTTTACCTTTCTGCCCAAACACAAAGCCAATGCTTATAAGTAATGGATGTGGCCTTTTCTACGAAGGTAAAAGTGACTGAGCGGGAAATGAGAGCTTGCCAACAGATGGCGGTGTTGTACCATGTGGGATCCGTACAGCAACACCAAATATTCTGCAAATCTGACGTTATTACAGCGGTCTGTGACATAACAAAAGGAATAACACTTTTCTTTTGTACACCCCAGAATATGACTAAAAATTAAAATCATCATTCGTGTTTTTCTCGCAGAATTTTTAATGAACAAAGATCCAAATGTAGTCCTGTCTGCTATTTTTAAAAAAATCAATGAACTCTGCCTTTTAGTAAAGTGATTTGTTTCTGGCCGCGTAGTTGGGGGGCGGGACTTTCTAAGGTTATTGTAGTCTAAGGTTACGCTTTATGTGGTTGCGCTTGGTGAATAAAACGTGATCCCATGAGTGCAAATACACGATGACATAGAAGCACAGCTTAATTAGTATAAGACAAAGGTCCATTTATAGGGGGACATAAGCTGAATTGCACCACTACAAATGTACTTTAAAGACGGAATTCTTTACCCTAAAAGGTTCTTTATATATGTTTTATGCCTAACCTGGTGACGAGTCTTTATTTTAGATAACATAATTTGGTGAGTTCCTCCCCCCCCACACACACACACACCTGCCCGTATAAAATGACAGCTAATGCAGTTTTCACCCCTTTAACTATAAATTGAGAAATTGCACTTCCAACCTGAACTCGAGCCCGAATTTGCCAAGAGTTTCGACTGAGGACCCTCGTGCAAAAGAAAATACAACGGGCTCTTAACAGTACGGTGTTACTTGTGTATTTACTTTGGTTTTTAATATGTGGTGCAGACCTTCCAGTCTGGAAAGCTAGGCGTCTTTTGCATGTCAAGGTGATTTATCTGCTGGCCGGTTTGCTGCACTGCACGTTATGAGAATAGTGTCCTGTTTTATGAATATCTGCTAAGGAGTGAAAGAAAAAGAAGCGGAGGAACCGGTGGTGGAGTCTGTCCTAGGACACGTCTTCCTGCAGACTGGAGAATCAGAAAGGACGCAAAAGTTTCTCAGACGAGAAAGCAATATAGTGCGACAGCTGGAAGCTAAAAACCGAGAATTTAAACATTTAAGATTTATGATACCCATCAGTTAAGTTTAAAACTGCCTCACTTTTAAGCTTACACGTAAGCAAGCATTTTAACAGAAATAAATACAGATTTTGAAAAATATTTCTCATGTGGTGCTTGGAGCGAATATGTACAACCGATTGTTAAAATATAAAGGGCAGTTACAGTATTAGTGCGCCCCTGTAATTTAAAGACAAAGGCCGATTCCTCAGCTTTGTTATGGACGGCTCCGATAGCCAATCGGTGAGTACCTTTTCACAGGTTAACCAATCAGCCGGCTGCAGGGGTGGGCACAGGAGCGGAGCGTGATTTCAGCGCTTACGGGATAAAAATCAGCCCCAAAATGACAAGCGGGCAAGAGGTAGAATAAAAGAAGCCGTATTATAAATACCATACTCCACAAAATACCGGTCTTTAAAACTTAATTTCATGTTCCGTGTTTATAGATGTTTTCCCCGTAGTGTATGGTCTATTTAGAGTTACTTCGCATCAAAAGGGGGTATGTAAGTGAATTAAATTTAACCAAATTATATTTACATGTATTCCGTAAGAGACACTTAATGTGCATGATAGCTTAACAAAACGGCACAGGAAAGGGCGTCGAGGTCCCAAAATTAACGTAAAAATATTCTCAGCATGTGCGACCTGATCCCATCATCGCAGGCATCGGAAAAAATCGGAAAAATGAAAAAGTTGCGAAGAACTTTCTCTGGCAGCTTCAGGCGCATCGGTGAGTCTGGTCTGTTTTCAGGACTAATCTTCCGCTTCCGATGATTTCAGCTTCGGGGTGGCCTCTGTCTAGAGACCCATGGTGGGTTTTTATAAAAGGTAAACCATTGCTATTGAAAAGCTGAGCCGTGACTCCCATTTTCGTTAAAATAATAGACCTATCAAGTTATTTTAACACGGCATGAGATAGCATTATAAAATCTGCAAAACAAAACGAGGCGTGCAATCGCATTTCTTTTGTACACTCAAAGTATAATTTTAGAAATTGTTTTGCTAAGTAATGCACAATAATAGGCGTAAGAAAAGTTTTCTTGCCATTAATGGCAGGCTGCTGCGCGCATGCTGTTTGCAGTACGTGTATGAAAAATATAATATAGACGGTGTGATGATTCATATTCCGGGAGATTCAAGCGCATGACGGTAGTGGCAGAATGCCGCAAAGCGAGTAAATCTTTGAAATTGTTGTATTTGATACTAGTATTGAAATGTATAAACTTGCATATAGGCTACGCAATATCGCTGCTCATCATCTCGATTCTTATTTAAAGTAAAATTACAGGCTCACTAAATCATCCTGCCATGAGGAGTAATTTCATTAAGTTAGCAATTGAACCATGTGTCTACTTTAGTTGCTGATGTACAGTATAGAACAGTTATGCAAGACTGCATTCTGAATGAGGAAAAAGTAACTTGTGTTTAGTGCGAATTGTCGTATACTGTATATTGTTAAGTGTGCGTGATGAAATCTCCCATTCGGTCAGTTGTCATTTGCGCGTTTGATATTTAAGTAAGATTGTGCCGTTCTTTAAATAGCCTAAGTATCATGTCATGTATTATTTAAAACAATATATTCCATATATATATAAAAATATGGTATAAATGTGTTTGGTCTTCACGTGACTTTTGCCGAATATGGTTCATTTTGTGAAGTGTTCAAATAGTTACATATACGAGAGTGATTCTGTGTCCTTTCCCTTTTAAAGCATCCAAAAAAGACACTGACCACTCTTTTGATGAGGTAGGTGCACCACTTTTGAACATCTTTCTGCCTGACCTGTAGTAAAGTAATTATGTCCGCCAAGCTTTCGCCTGCTCACGCCCGTCACTTAATGCTGTTGTGCGTTTTGTATGTTTTATTGGCCAAAATTGTGGAAACGCCTAGAATTTCTAACATTACGATTTAAAAATGACCGAATAATTGCGATAGTGTTAATAAACTATCAAAGAATATGACAAATATGCATTGGACGATTAAATAAGTAACTGAAGCAACAGCTGAATAAAATTGTAAAAAAGTATTTCCACAATTTTGACCATTAGTGTACATGAGGAGATTTAGGCCTTTTATACACTTTTATAACTGTAAATGTAGCGTGTATATACACTTAATATAATATATGTACACATATGCTGTATTGAAGGTACATACCCCGCTTATGCCATGGATTCTTGCCTTCCAATGTTTGTGTATTTTGCTTCTATTAAACTTCCATTGATATTTCCTTATTTTTCTGTTTTTATAACAATCTTGAGAGGAGATGGACGCTGGTTGTGATTAGTTATTAGCTGATGAAGGGCGACATGAAGTCAAACGAGACACTGTGTTGGTACAGTGAGGCATGGAGGGGGCGTGAGGGACCGGTTTCCGGCATCACGGGGCTTTCTGCTTAATGGCACCGCTGGCTGGCTCTGCCAGGATTCTTTGCATTACTGTGACCCGTCTAAAGGAGCATTATAAGAGATGTAAGGTGACCTCCTCGCCAGCAGTGATATATCAGTGTAGAGGCATGGAGGCTGCCCTTCTTTCCTGATTTAAATACATTTATAGTAATAATAATGCTGTAATATTATAATAATAATTAATTGTCTAGACCCGTAGTGGCTGTATATTTTAGATCTGATTTGTTATGTGCTAGTTTACAGGATGGTGTATAGGCTTACTGGGGGCCACTCACTGTGGCCTCAAATTTTTGTACATTTGACATCTTTGCCCCGTGTGTGTGTGTGTGTGTGTGTGTGCCCTGAGGTGGACTAGCATGCCATTCAGTGTGTAGGCTGTGTGATTCGTCTTTGAAAAAGTGATTATGGAAATGAATATGTATGTCTAAGGTACATTTAAACTTGCACCTGTAGCTTCGGGGATTGGCTCTGGACCCCAACGATCCCGCATAGAGCTAACAGGTACAGAAAATGGATGGATGGGTACATTTAAGGATGTCTCTGAGATTAAATTTCATGTAAAATGTTGGCTTTCTGCAGCAGTTAAAGGAGTTGATTAAATAATGATTTATTCTGGTTTTATGGGAGTGGTGATGTAATTGGTTCACAATTTTTTTTGAACTTCTTTCAATGTGCCCATTGGTAATTATGTTTTACCATCTGATTTTAGGCAAAACATTCTGTTAGTCCCCATTTAATTTGTGAAATTTTAACAGTTGTATGCTTTTACAAAAAAAATTGACAATATATTTTGTACACAGTACAAAATCATCTGAAGAGGACAATTGGAGTTAACGCTGATCACTCCACATGATGCGGCTGTCAGTTATGTACATAAAGTGACTTTTATGATAAATTGACTTTCTAGTCTGATTCAGTGGATATGACTGAGTTTTTTCTGAGTACACTGGAAGACAGCTGACATTGCTACCTGAGCATCTGTAGTTTATGAACGGAGAGTGTGGTACGTTGGTGTGACGTGGATAAACAGCTCTGATGTTGCACTGCGCTGCAACGATACAATTTTCTGCTACCGGTGCAAAGATTGTTTCTGGAAGGTGTTTCGTTGGGTGAGGAAGATTAGTTATTTGGTTTTGACAAGCCATGTCACAGTTAAGAACAACACTCATATAAGTGCATTATAAAAACAAACAAATACATCTTAATTTGTGTCTTAAACATCCTTTTTGAAGCTTTCGGTAACTGGCTGGTAGACTTTGTATTCGTCTTATTGAGGTTATATGTATTTTTCAGTGTTTATTAGAAGTGGTACTGGGAAGCGCGGCACCTGCAGTGAACACAGCCACTGGCTTGTGCAGCGCCGGTGATGACAGCTGTGCATTTTTCACTTTAATGGTGTGTTTCTCTCTGCACCCTCTGGGATTTTACCTCTGCAGCTACAGCCCAGCCTTCAAATCTGGTGTCAAACTCCCACGTCAGTCTCTCTCTGTCTCGTCTCGCGGGGATGATTATGGGCAGTATGTACGACTATGAGCATCGCATGGGAGACTCACTAATGTGCATTCAACAGAGTGGAAATTGTACAGATTTCTTTGATGAGATGATAAAATCTAAAGGAACCCTTCATGACACTGGCCAGAATAAGTGGATAGTGGATGGATGGATGGATGGATGCAGTGAACCTGCATCTGTGCTACTGGCACCATTGAAGCCAACTTTTGTCATTGACCCAAGTGACCAAAGGTTTGGCTATAGCAGCCCGACCATGAATATTGACCATGTGGAGCTGCTGACGAACAGTGTTGGTGGAAACAGGAGCGTCAAGATATGCATTAATTCTGTGGTGAGTTGGGCAGCTGTGGTTTTATCCATCCATCCATCCATTTTCCAAACCGCTTATCCGCGGGGGGTCCGGAGCCTATCCCGGAAGCAATGGGCTCGAGGCAGGGAACAACCCAGGATGGGGGGCCAGCCCGTCGCAGGGCACACTCACACACCAAACACTCACACATGCACACCTACGGGCAATTTAGCAACTCCAATTAGCCTCAGCATGTTTTTGGACTGTGAGGGGAAACCGGAGGAAACCCCACAACGACATGGGAAGAACATGCAAACTCCACACGCATGTGACCCAGGCGGAGACTCGAACCCGGGCAGCTGTGGTTTTATGTTTTTTTAATACAGTCTGGGTTAGTACACGGATGTCCCTTTCAGACAGCTTCCTCTTACGCCGACAGTTACTCCTGTTGGACGTGGTCCACCCTTCATGGTAGTATGCCGACATTACCTCGGATAATGTGGCTCTCGACATACCACAATGAATTGCTGTCCTGCTTACAGATTCCACAGCGAGATACACACCAACAATCTGTCCTCTTCTGAACTCTCATGTGTCTCCCGTTATGTTGTGTGGTTTGCAGTATTTTATGTTCAGCTGTGCTGTTGCTCTGCTAATTCAACCTTCACACTCTGCTCTTACTGATGGAACATGCAATCAGCGAAGACTGGCCACCAGGCTGTGCATATACAGGCAAGAAACCTCAAACGCTCTTGACCAGGTGTTTCAGTTTCAGTTTGTCCAACCCCCGTAGGACCTTAGGTGATTGTGAGAGATTCTGTAAAGAGAAACAGCCTCTGTATTGTCCAGCCTTATAAGATGTTATAGATCTGGCAGGCTGTACAAAGTATTAGGTGCAGGGCTACCAATAATCGTATCACATATGGTTTTATTAAAAAGATTGTT
This sequence comes from Isichthys henryi, assembly GCA_026776945.1. Taxonomy (NCBI): domain Eukaryota; kingdom Metazoa; phylum Chordata; class Actinopteri; order Osteoglossiformes; family Mormyridae; genus Isichthys; species Isichthys henryi. The sequence continues at coordinate 8,015,150 of JAODJX010000049.1, read as the reverse complement.
GTTTCTTGATAAGGGATTTTTTTTTCTAGGAATGAATTTTATTTTCTTGTTTATTTTGCCCCAACACCACACCTTTGACACCCTGCAGTCATGCCCCCACGCAAAGACCACGCCCTCATATGCCCTGACCATGCCCCAACACATTATGACCACGCCCTATGTCCTGTCCACGCCCCAACACACTCTGACCACACCCTGGTATTCCCCGATCACGCCTCAACACACTCGGACCACGCCCTCATATGCCCTGACCACACCCCCGAAATAGTCTGCCATGTCAGAATGGGAGATGGTGGGATATAAATCTGCATTCCGAATATACACACCCCTTTCTGTGGAAAGACTAGTAATGCATTCTGTTATATGTTATCCTTCTTGTGGCATTCATAGAAGCTTAGCCATCAGTCCAGAGAAGGGGGCAGTATATTTGGCCGCTTTTAACAGTTGACTTCTGCTTGAGTCTGACCACAGGATTCCTTCAATATACTATTGTTAGTGGTGCTTTCAGGAGATATCAACTCGTAATCAAGTGTGAAATAAATGATATCATAAATGTGATCAGGAAACGGATGTATCCGGACTTATATATTTGGAGCTTTGGGTCATTTATTTTTCAGAATCCATGTGTAAGTCTCTACAGGCTGGAGAAGTGGGCGTGTTGGAAAGTTTGTGGGTGTGTCAGAAGGTTAGTGGGCATGTCAGAAGGTTAATGGGTGTGTCAGAAGGTTAGTGGGTGTGTCAGAGGGTTAGTGGATGTGTCAGAAGGTTAGTGGTTGTGTCGGAAGGTTAGTGGGTGTGTCAGAGGGTTTATGGGTGTGTCAGAAAGTTAGTGGGTGTGTCAGAAGGTTAGTGGATGTGTCAGAAAGTTAGGGGGTGTGTCAGAAGGTTCATGGATGTGTCAGAAGGTTAGTGGGTGTGTCAACAGGGATAGTGTGTGGCACAGTGGGTGGAACCATGTACATAATATCCTTTGGGCTTTCTGGCAATATGACAGAGAATGTGAACAAGCATAGGACATGACCTACGTTGTACGAACAAATATGAAACAGATGTTTCATTGTATATGTCTGTTAATCATAGTCATTGCCTGACTTATGTCGGGTGAATGTCTGGTCTCTTTCTGAAATAAAATTTATTGACAGCATTTTTGGCCAATAGAAGAAATTTTTTGAAACCCTATTGCCTTTCAAGACACCCACCTTTCCATACTCCTCCTACTCTGAAGAGACTCACGTCTCTTGGAATCGGTTATGTTCAGTGGCTGGTAGCAGCATTTGGAGTGTGTTTATTAAGATACAAACGGAAAATTTTACATGAATCAGATCACATGAATACCTTATCCAAGGAATTGTTGTACATGTTCGGTTAATGAAAAAATACTTAGAATATATTTCACGAATAAAAAAGAACTAATGAATTGTCAAGGTAGTTGTGAATTGGAGAGACAGCGCTGCTGTTATTCTTTCTGGACGTCCTTCAAGGGTGGCCCTCAAATCCCTCACAGTGTGTCCCACGCATCCTGCACCAACCCCCGTCTCCTACTCCCCTTAGCACCCATATAGAAACACAGACCACCCAGTGGCTGCACAAATCCTCCAGCATAGTACAGATTTGCTCTGAATGGGCCCCCTTTCCCATCATCCTCTGGGTGGTCTGCGGGCCGGAACATTCAGGAGAGCAAACAAGAGGAGGGTGACGTCACCCATGTCCCTCATTGTCCTATCTGAGTATGCGATTTTACAGGCATTTGGGAGTTAGTGAAGTGTTAGTGAAGACCTGGGGTGCAAGCAAGCAAGCGATAGCAGACCATGTGAAACATGAGGTTTGTGGTGTCCTGATCTTATGAAGCTAACGTTTAGTAAGACTCATTCAGTTATTTGAAGTTATTTTATTGTTCTAACTCTGCCTTTAGGCATAATCAGATCTGAGATTTTTTAAATATGAAGATAACATATTCAGCAATCTACCATAAATTAACCTCGGTTGCATGTGAAAACTGTGGCCCTTGCTATTTATTTTCACTGTTGTCATTTCCATGGTCTTTCAGATGACTTTAAAAACGCTGTGGGGTTTCGCCTTGTCAGATGCCCAGCTATCCTGAAGGTCATGTGACAGCTCCCTGATTGGCCTGCCACTTCACCACAGCATGGACCAATCAGCAAGCAATTAGTCAGGTTACAGTATAAAATCCTGCAAATCGCAAAGCGTGAGCGGGCATACAGGAGGAATCTCAGGGTGGCCTCGGGTTATTCTCTGCGGTTCCTTTGTTCTTTTTGCGTGGTTTAAAGCAGACACAAAGCTTTTTACCAGTAGCGTTTCTTAAATTTATGTGCGGTTCTTCTGATGTTTGAACTAAACATATGAAATGAAGATCTGCTCCCTCAGACCATTAATCCCAGCTTTTTACTTACCTGAGGATTAACTCAGAGCTGTAACACTGAGGGGTTTCCCCGGGTCAGCATGGCTGAGTTTGGGGCCACTGGTAGCAGTATGCTCATAATCCCAGTTGACACATTACAGTGGACCTGAAGGAACCTGCCAGTGATGCTGACATTCATCCTCTGATTGTGGTAATCAGGGTTGCAGCGAGCTGCTATGTCATAGTTGCCTGGACCCACCCCCTTGAGGGAGGAAATTCTGGCCTCATGAATAATGAATTCTGAACCGTCATGCTGAGCAGGCAGAAATGCAGAGGTTTGGAGGGGGGGTTTCTTTTATAATTTACAAAAGCTTGGAGGTGGAATGTGATTTGGGCAACTACCAGATTTGCTGTATTGCCTCCCACCTGCAAGGTTGTGGGTTTGAATCCCATCCTTGTTCTGTGTGTGTGGGGGGTTTACATCTTCGCTCCAAGTTGTGTGGGTCTCCTCCAAGTATGGTGAGATACACAGTGTGGGTGAGTTGGTGCCTCTACACTGCAGTGTGCGTGGGTGGGCACGTGCCCTGTGATGTTTTGGCGGCCATGCCAGGGTGTGCCCTCTGCTTCCTGCAGTCGCCTCCAGGCTCTCCACGCACCCCCCCCTGCGCTCCATCTGTTCACAAATGGATAGATGTGTGCTTAAAGTAACACTTTAATCTATTTTCTCTCATCTGCTACCTTATATTTTAAATAGATCAATTGTATTAAAAATGATGCTCTGAATAGCTCATTTTACGTTTGTTATTGCTTCTGATAAAATTAACTTGCTATATATATTTATCAGACAATGTGCTTTTACAGACCTCCATCCATTTCTCCATTTTGACTTACTCATACCCGATTGTGCCGAACCTTTTTCTGTAGTTTGGAAAGATGCTCTTAGCTTAAGCCGCCCCTGAGGACCTCTGGACTGTCCACTGCCAGTGCAGCCCATGCCAGGAGCAGTGATGTTGGTACAGATGCTGCCTGTAACTTCCTTGAAAACTCCACAGGCCGGTCCATCCCCCTGTGGGGTGGGTGCGCGCTGCTGCCTCACTGATGCGCACCTCGGGCAGGCAGCCAAGGCAACTGACATGGCGCGCGTCGCATTTCCAGCGCGTCCGTACACCTGGAGCGCACGCAGTGTCTCCCATTGAGCTCACCCTCGCGGACAGCGCGGCCGTTGCCAGTCTCGGATCCCCCCTTTCTGCCTTCCTGTTAGTATGCCCCCCCGTCCCTCCCCTCCCGTCTCACATCGCTTGGCAGAAAGATGTTTTGAGTTCATTTGCTGCTGATTGCCCAGAATGTAATCCAACGGCACTCCGGCAGTGTCTCTGTTTTCTTTCCTCCCGGCTCGTTCCCGCAGACAGTCGCCACGCTAAGGTAAGGCGAGCCCTGGGCGTCGTGTTCATGGGGGGGGGGGGGCCGGGGGGCGGGGGGGGGGGGGGGGGGGGGCGGGGGGGGGGGGGGGGGGGGGGGG
>JAODJX010000049.1:7997798-8011143 GCA_026776945.1 Isichthys henryi | reverse complement strand
ACGCTGTCGCGCTTTTTTGAAGAAAGGTGCCACTTAGCCGGCATTCTCCAACACTCAGCGTCACTGTCTGCCCTCGGACACGTGCCCCGAGGGACCCCGAGGGGCCCTGTCTTTGGCACCATCTGCTGGAGGCCCTCAGGTCTCACAGCCAAAATGACTTACTATTTGTGGTTCGGGATTCCTCGGTACACCTGACTGCAGAGTTTGGAAGGAGCTGGAGTGGCGGCATGATTAGGGGTAAGAGAGCGTGGGGGGAGGGGCTTGGTTAGGGTGATGGTGCTGGGTGGCAGGAGTGCGGGTACCACACGCAGTGTGTCCGCGGCTGTCTGCCTTATCGCCACCAGAGCGCAGCGCGCGGTTCTTGCAGAGGTGCTCAGAGAACGACGCACTTCAGCTGAGCCTGATTGCTGGGGAGCGCTGGGGCAGGAGGAACTGGCGTCACACACACACACACAGACACACACGTGCTGCACGCAGTGATGCTAACCGTCTCCGTCATTCATTCTATAAGTAACAGCAATCCGGTAATTCCTCTTATCAGCTAGGCTGGGTGTCTCCCCATTTCACTGCTATCATTTGCATGACGCTTTCATGTCCTAGTCTGTGAATAACTCCATGCTTTGCCATAGGAATGAACAAAACAGCCCCATAAAATATACCTTCTTTTCCGCTTTGCTTGTAAACATTTCTCAAGCGTGCATGCAGTTCCTGTTATCACGCCTTAGTAAGAGCCAGAGTGCTGAACTGTAGCCAGTAAGAACGCGAAGTCCTGTGTTTTGATGTTAAATGTTTTATATCTATCCTGGTAGGATATTTTTGTTAAAATATCCTGATTTAGAGAGCTATTAGTGTTGAGAATAATGCTGAAAGGCTGAATGTCTCCTGTTCAATACAGTAACACAGTCTTTAATGTTTTTAATTTATATATTTAATACACTGTGATATTGTGAGGCTCTTTATTCTCTGTAAATGTCTCATCTCTTGTATAACATATTGTGCAAGTCTGTTTTTTCATAATAATGAGTCTGTAGAGTCATATTGCTACATTATTTCTGCAGAACATTAGACTTATTGATTTCTGTAGAGAAACTTTTGGTTGAGCAAGTAAAACAGTAATCATACCCATAATGTTACCAAGAGAACCTGTATTCAGATGGGAAATTTAATAAAGATGATGCTATTATTATCTAACTCTAGACATAGTAGTTGGTAGATGAATTTATCTTGTGGGCAGACATGTGAAATTTCTTTGTTTTGTGTAAATCTCACCAGAGATGCCAAGTGTGGTAGAAAAATCATCCATCCATCCATCCATCCATCCATTTTCCAAACCGCTGTTCCTACTGGGTCGCGGGGTAGAAAAATTATAAATCAGATAAATCATGATATGGAGATAAGATATGGGTACTGAGCTGGAGTTGCTAATGATGCTTCGGGGATTCTACAGGAATGAAGTGGACTTATTCCCATCGGGACAGACAGCCAAACATCATTTAAGATGAGGTCTTCATGTAGGGGGGGTTCCTTAAACCCTCACGTGACCTCCGTCTTAAAGCGGTACCCAATCCCCTTTTCACTCTCGCCTTTGTTGTGCATCCAGATCTTGTTGTCTTTCGGTTGGCAATGCTGTGAAACAAAAGACCTTTGGTCCTCTTTGTGGAAAAACCACAACCACGCTGCCGTTCGGCGAGTGCGTGATTAATCTCGCTTATTGTGCTGCTTGTAGAACAGCAAAAAAAGACAAAAATTCTATGGAGACCTGCCAATTTAGCCATTAATATTGGTCTTGCTCCTACTCTCACAGTAACGTCTCTGCCAAGTCTTCCCCTGTAATGACGTTTTAGTCTACAGGCAAGACAGACGGCACTTAGCGCAAACGGCCTTTTGTGTCACAGAGGATGTTATGCACTCACGTCTAATTAAAATCAGCGTTCATCTTCTGTCCATGCTCTGCAGACCGATCAATTTGTCCTGACATCCTGTATTAAGCTCCAGTGCAATGATGAATGTAAAAAACACACAGTAATTTTGCAGCTAGCTGACAGACAGAAGGTTAGCCTGTCTCTTCTGAAGATGAAATTGATTCGCTTTTTGACGGCTAATAATGGACAGACCCCTTGTGATTAAAAAAAGAAACATTACTGTGGATTTCGTTTATTCTACTTATATCAGTCTTATTATGAAGAACTTTAACCAGTCATCAGTTATAAAGTTTATTTACTCCTAGCTACCAACTCTCTTTATTCCAAACTTAGGCTTCCTGCATGTTTTTATTTGTACAATAACTGTTGCAAATAACAGCACTGAATTTAAACTGACCAATGGTAACTGAGGTGCCGATATTATCTCATGATACATTGAATGGACAGGAGTCCTTTATGAGGATTGATGGGGCACTTCCTGGAGAAGTTTAGGCTTGAAACAAAGCGGTTTATTATGTAATCGTACTAGTTATCCAATATGTTTCCCAACAAACCCAAGAATGCTGGCATGTTGTATGATATAGTAATACATCGCATCTCACTTTTAGATGCCATCTAGATGCTAGTTTTGGAGATATCGGCTGTAGAAATCACTTTCTTCAGACATTGCTGTTGAATTTTTCGAATGTATTTTGGTGCCTTAAATCACCACAGAAAGAATCCCATCCGCTCCCATTATATTCGAGAGAAACCCGACATTTCCATGGCCGATATCCCCAAAACTACGCCTTCTCCCAGCAGAACGACCTATACGGATAGATAGCACTAAAGCCTCTGTAAAACATCTTTTTTTTTTCATTTTTGGACTGAACTGCCCCTTTAATCCTGGTTATTATCCTGGTCTCTCGTGTTTAATCAGGGTCAGGTTTTACCAAGCCGATTTTGATCAAAGCGGCCGTGTAAATTCAAAGCTTCTTTGCCTAATCCTTGAGTATATTCTAAGCAGCATTGATCCGTGAAAGTGTGGCATTAACCCTACTATTGTATTGTATAATATAACTTAAGTGATGTATGCCGTTAAAAACAAGGTAGGAACTCCTTTTCAGACCTCATGTATTGATTTCTTGTTGACATCCATTCCTCACTCTGTTCATTGTCCGCATGTTTGTGTACAGCTAGTCCTTTTCTCAATATTTAACTAGCTAATATTGCCAGAGGCTTCATTTAGTTCATTGCTTACTCTTGGACACAGCTCGTTGTCCTCTCGAGGATGGAGCATTATGGACTATTTAGTTCCATCATCCTGTCGCGAGTAAGCTCACTTACTTTATTGCCTCGTTCATTTCTTTCTGTTGATACATTGCCAGTGTGCTAATTGTACTGTAGGTCTGGTGCAACTTGGAACAAGGTTAAGACTTGAAATATAACATTGGCAAATCTATTGAAGTTTCTGTTGGCCCTTAGGGCTTGCATGGTCTCAGCCACAGCATTTATGGGTTCTTTGTTATGGGGGAGAATTTGGCTATTAAGTGTGAATTGGGAGGGGGGGGCGGGTTCTGCACTTTTGTTGTTCATGTATGTTTGGCACTAATTCAGGATGAGATGGGGAGCAGAGACTCCCAAGTGCCGATGTCTGATGCCTCATGGATTAATTACAGGGAGTGTTACGTGGTCCCTGACCTGCGTCCTTTTGGCCGCAGTGGAAGCTTCCGGAAAGCTGCGGGGACGCTGATTATGGAACATTCCATTAAACCTGGTATGTTTCTTGCTAAACTTCCAAGCAGAAGGTGGCTTTTTATATATAGTGCAGATAGACTGCAGTGACACCCAGGCAAGCTGGCTTCTCGGCAGAAGGTAGAGCAATCTCAGGATCTAGTTTTCACAAAATGCTACGTTTTATAACTGGAAAGTCATTTAGAAATGTAATGGTCAGTATTAAGTGTCCTCTTGCAAAGAGGCAAGTCTATACTCATTGAGTACAGCAGACCTCTGACATGTGGAAACAATAATAAACTGGTCATTCATGTAAATGGCATAAACCAGCTACATCTATTCCATTTTTGATTTATCAACCAAGTCCTTTGGGAAATCACTCAAGTTTACGCTGGTCACCGCAGCGAGTTTTCCTGTTATTTTTCCATTGTTTTGGTTCGCCTCTCCTTACATTGTTTTTTTTTTTAACTTTAGGCCTCATTGGTTTTGTGGAACGGCAAAGGCGCTCTTTTCACTTTATAAAGTGTCCAAGATGATTTTTTTTTTCCAGGACGAACCATTAACCATGCAAATTCCATCTATGTTTGAGAACAAAATAGTTCTGAAAGTCCCGAACTCTTTAGCATGAGTCATTGTTGGTGGTACCAGGGATGGCATACGGCCATTTCTATGTGTTCCCTGTCAGTCACACTTCACTTTACCTGACCTCTGTCTCTGCTGCATGGATTTCCCTTCCAAATCAGATTTTTGTAGGCAATTGATACATCAGGCAGATTGATTTAAGCACGGTTTTTATTTTTGGCTGTCTCTGAACGGCTTCCATTCCTGCTTGAAAGAAGGAAAATAGCGATGAGACAAGTGGTTGATGCATAACAGGGGATCAGCTGAGTCTTTACCGTGTCCAGAGTGGCAAGGTGACTGCATTTAGATACGGAGTAGAAGGGTAATTAGGATTTCAGCTCCATGACGGGGCTGGGTTTGGTTTTCACCTTGATTGAAATGTAGCTAAATATTTAATCTGTTGAGGCGGCAACGGGAGAAGCACAGGCCCACTGTGAGGCTGCTCGTAGCTCTCCTCCCGTTCTCCATGGAGTGGCCGGTAGGTACTCTGCGTTTACGAGCTTGCTTTGTTTTGTAGACTAAATCATTGTAACCTCCTGGATAGAGGAGATTCAGTGTTTGGACATGCAAGAAGGGTTATTATGTTATAGAGTAAGTTGTGGACAGGTATCCACTCCCGTTGCCCTGTTTGAAGATGGAGTAGGTCTGTGTATTCGTTAATTTATGTCTTTGTATTTGTTAATTTGTACCGGCGCCCCTCATTTTGGCAGATATGTGTCACGAAGATGTCCACACGGAGCTGCCAGGGAACGGACTCGGTCATCAAGCCCCTGGACACCATCCCTGAGGACAGGAAGGTGCGGGTGCAGCGAACCCAGAGCGGCTTCGACACCTTCGAGAAGCCGGCCAGCCAGGTCAAGAGGGTCCACTCGGAAAACAATGCCTGCATCACCTCCAAGGGGGCGCCATCGAGCAAGGAGTCTCCCAAGCTCCGTCGCCACTCAAACCCCCGCTCGGTATGGTTCATCTGCCTGTAGGACTAGAGTGTGTCTGGGGGTTCTGGGATATGATGGACGAGCCTGAATTTCGTAGTTGCTTCTTAGCTAGCAGGAAACATTCAAAGCATTTTAGCCAACTTCATGAGAAGGTCATCTCAAAGTTGTCAGAACGTTCTTACTGTACCGTTAATGGCACGTTATTTTGACATTTTACATTTTAATAAAGGTTGTCAATGTTAGCTTGATGACTTCATAAATTAATCATACATATAAACTACCAGTCAAAAGTTTTTTGCACGCCACAGGTTCTTACGACTTTTCCATTTATTTCATAAACTGCAGATTGTTTATTCTTGTTAAACATCGGAAAGTTGAGTGAACAAATGTAAATGTAAATGTAAGTAAAATAAAACAAGTTTCCTTTATAACATATATGATAGAGTTTATAACAATGCATGTCTGACATTTATTTGTTAGCAAAGAGTGTATTTTTAGCTAATGTTATGTGAGTAACATACAAATGTAGAAAATCTCACTGTGTGCAGGAACGTTTGACTGGTAGTGTATGTAGTAAATTTTCTGAAAGTCCTATATGTGTATACCACATACACACGATCAAGCCTTGAGACCATGATCTTAGAGGTGTAAAGTGACAGTTCTACACTCTACTCCACCACACCATTTAGTTTCATATATTATTAGTCTTAGTAGCAAACGAAATTTACTTCCTAAGACTGAAACTATTTTTTAAAATTTCCTGGCAGTTTATTTGACAAGAAATGGCACATGCATTTGAGTAAGCCAGGAAAACACAGCTTTAAAAATAAATTAGCGCGCGGGTTGTTTGTATGAATGTCTGCAAGAAACACGTTTCCTTTGTCTGCCGAACAAAGACGCCTTTATTTAGACAAAAGGACTGTTTCGCACATTGTTCCCGTTTGTTTTTGTGACTCACGGGTTGCGCTAACTGTCAAAAATGGCCGCTCGTAGATTTTCGGCGTAACAGGCAGTTTGGGAGCCATGCAGATATCGCATGTTGGCGAGCACATCTCCAGTTGCTGTAATCATATACGTGGTCTGTCACCTACGCTGCACACTGTTAGCCATTAGCGTCTGCTGCAAAGCTGCCTGCGTGTGGGGCTGTGTGAGCAAATAGCCCAGATGCTCAAGAAGGTGGGAAAGAGATGTATGTAAAGAGTCAGTACCTTTGCTACTCTGAATGTGCTTGTGGGTCAGGGCTTGTTTGACGAGTGCATATTACGCCACAAGAGGCATAAAACCGCGAGAACTGATCAAAGAACAGCACGTTTAACGGCAGATTCACAGCCCTGAAATATACATGAGAACGTGAGCCAGGTAGGATTCCCATCGCTTCGCGGGAAATCCGGCGGTAGTGCTGGTGATTCTTTTCACGGCTTACACCATAGGGGTCCATAGGGGAGGACGGGGCACTGGAAGGGCCCTGCAACATTTCCGAGCTCCTGCCGTCATTGATTTTTCATTTGTGCCTGTGCTGTTGTGTCATTACACGTCTCTCTGCCCAGCGCCTTTTCTCATCGAGGTGAATCGATCGCAGTAATTGTCTTAAAATCAGCTCATTCCACAGAGCGACTAGGGATGTGCTGCTGACCTGAACTTAGGGTTGACGACGTTTTTTTTTTTTTCCTTTACCAGGTAAATGACCAATTAAATGACAAGTCAAGTAGTTATGTTTGTTAAGGAATGATTGTTTATATAAAATAGGTTAAAGGTTATATTGGAGCTTTCTTTACAGTACATCACCATAAAATAAAATAAGATGTTCAGGAGCTGAAAGAGCAGTTGATGGTAACTGGTAAAAATTACACTTTACTAATATACTGAGAAGCAATCTCTTCACGTTAATTGGAAATATAAGCTGGTTATGATGGAACTCGGATGTCTCCTAGCCTCTCTGATTCTGGGGTCATTTCACCTGTTTCTGTTTAACTGGGATTTAACATCATGGAACCCCATCCGTCACTGGAATGGGCAGCTAGGCTTGCTGCTCTTCTCCTCTACATGCGATCATAAACTTAAACAGCAGAATTCACCAGACTTTTTTTTTTTATATATATATATAGTAGGGCTGCCCGATTATGGAGAAATCACAATCACGATTATTTTGGTCAGTACTGACCGAATAACTTTGGAACTTCGGACTAACTTTGAAAATTTTGTGTGTTATTAAACTTCTTAAAAAAACAATAAAAAAATTTGCTCAATTATATTGTTTTGATAATCATTGGAAGCCAAAATTGTAATTGAAATTAAAAATTGATTCATTCCCCATTCCCTATTATATATTTGAGTGCAGAAATATAGGTATATTTTTTAAAGATAAATTACATTCATTGGGAATCTACAACCAAAATGTACTTGGTATTCTATAAGGCCACAAGTACACAGTATTATAAGCTAATCAGTCTCACAGAAACTTTATTTTTTTCTGTGACTTAATGCCTTCGCTGTAAGAGGTGTCTGATCAACAGTCCGATAATAAGACAGCGGATTCATTTGCATGCAGGAGATGCATCATGTATGCAGAACCCTTAGCTATAACCCTGTGTTATTTTTTTTCTTAAAAGGATTCATTTTCTGATGCAGCCAATGCCCACTTGCTGCCGTGGGCCCAAATTCCGCTTCATTATGCAGCCCGAACTTAAATTCCACTCAAGTGACACAGACAGAAAAAACAGACTTTATGAAATGTCCAGGCAAGGTTTTTTTTTTTCTTTGAGTGGGGGTGGGTTCAGCATAATGCTGAATGTTTTATTAATGATTGCATCGGTCGTGTTGCTTTTGGAGGACAGCTGCGCGTTTGAACAGAGGTGCGTCTGTGAGAGTAGAAAAGTGCCCCCCCGTGCAGGAGTAAGGTATTGGTTGTGGATAAGGAGACAGACGTACATGGGCAGGGCAGTGCCATGTGCATGCCAGGGTCACGAAAAACACAGGAGACAATGAGAAACACACACCGTCATTGTTGCGTGTGCCTGTCCTGGGGCTCCTAAAGCATTCTAGGCCCTTCGAGCCGTTAAAAGATTGGCTCATCGATGCCAGCGAGTTTGACAAGCTTCATTATGATTGGTCAGCTGTTCACCTGGGGGTCGCGCCCTTCAAGCCACGGTTCTCGGCTATGCATCTCACGCTCAGCTGACCACCTGACTTTCAGGCGTGGGGGGGAGAGAAGGAGCATACCAGGCTGGAACTGATACTGAGATACATCGGGCATAGACGAGGACGCCTATAAACTCAGAACATATAACTGCAGTGTTACTGTAGAGATGAATTCTGAAGTCAGGTAGCTTAAACTTGTATTCTAAAACAGGAAATATCATCTGAACTTTATTGTCAGCCTTTATTAGTTCAATAATGTTTTGGGGAAATTGTTAACATACTCTTTAGTCCGTGTTTTAGTGTGCAGGTCTGAATTTTCTGCACTCTGAAAGGAGCGTTTCAGGATAACGCACATATATATCACTGGCAGTAAAAACCCGTGAGACTGCAGTCTGGCACAGTCAAATTGCTCTAACATCAGAATTGCTCACAGCACAAACAAAATGCTTCCTAAATAATAATTTTATTCTGCAGCGTAAGCAGAGCTACACAGTGTGGTTTCGCAGAAACTGGTCATAGCCCTGCTGTGGTCTGCAGCAGGGACAGTGAGCTCCAGTCCTTTACCTCCTGATCGCGGTTCAGGGCCGGGCATTCGCTCAAAGCAAGGGGATGCAAAGTGCAGGGCATACACAAAAATGTGCTAGGAAAAATCCAGCCAATCAGATTGTAGAGGAGGTGGGTCCAAGCAACTAAAGGAGGTGGGGCCAAGAGATCTGATTGGTTGGTCCTGCCTCCTCTAGTTGCCTGGATCCACCTCCTCTACAATCTGATTGTTTATTTCGCGGAACCATTTATTTTTCATTCTGCCCTCAGAACATTTTTGTGCGACTTAAACTCCCAAGAGCGAAAATTCCATGATCATGTTAGTGCTGTTTTTTGGGCCAGTATTTTGGATTTCGAAAGTTTATTTATGTACAGATATAGTGTTTTTCCTTTGAACTGTTGGGACAAATGTCTGTACCAGGTATTTGAGGACACTGTGGGTGGGCTGGAGTTGTGTGTTTGTCTCTGCAACCTGCTGTCATTGTGTAACAGCCAACAAGCCCCAAGTTTGGCAAGGCGGACTCCTACGAAAAGCTGGAGAAGCTGGGTGAGGGCTCATACGCCACCGTCTTCAAAGGAAAGAGCAAGTAAGTGTGTCTGAATAAACCTTTTATAACAGCTTATGCCGCCCATCCTGGCCAGTGTTCATGTCACACTCCACCCAAGCTCTGCTGCTGTGCTGGGTTTACTCTCTGTTCTGTGCCTTTTTTCCCAAATCAGCACAATTTATCATCCACGGAAACAGTGAAAGCATTTCATACATTTTGTACTCAATATTCCTGGGCACCCCCTGGACCTCAGACCCACCAACCCTCCAGTCACAGATAATAGATATGGCAGCCCAGTGGACAGCACTGCCGTCTCAGGGCTCCAGGGGTTCGATTAGCATATTCTCCCATGCTACATAGCTCTGAATTACCTGTAGTGCATTGGATCTCTGCTCGATTAGCCTGAAGAACCACACTGTTCCTTATCAGTACAATACCAGATGTACTCAGATTCAGGTTAAAAGTTGTCACCTGAGGGGGGGTATTCCAATATATATATATATTAAGCACACACTTCTTGACCCACTGACAATAGTCTCACAACCCAGTTTTGGGTCGCAACACACCAGTTGAGAAATGCTGCCATTTTTCTCATTTTTACATTGTGGGGACCAGATTTCAGCACAATGTGGTAAAATCCTGTCACTTTTTACCTCATGGGGACGTTTTTTTGATCCCCATGAGGAGAACCTCAACTGTATAAAAATCCGTGACTGCAATCAAAAAATGAAAAATGGCAAAAGACTTATCTTTCGGTTGGTTATTTATGGTTAGGGTTAGGGTTAGGGGTGACGGTTGTCATAGTTGGGATTAGGGATATGGCCATAGAAATGAATGGAGAGTCCCCACAATGATGTGAATACATGGGCTGTGCATGCGTGTGCGTGTGTGTGCCCTGTGTTGGCGTGGCATCACGCGGAAGGTGTCCTCTGCTTCATGCCCTGATGGATGGGTGGATTTTACACTTATTACACATTGTGAACTGGCAACCCAACGGAGGGCAGCCGCTCTGGTTCGCCTCCAGCAAAGGGCTTCACCTTTGAAACAACCATTTGAGTAAATGAGCAGAAATTGCACCTTATTCTGTATAAAAGAAAGACCCATGCTGTGTCCTTACTGTGCCTGTGCTTTTAGCTAAGTAGACTAAATCAAGCCAACTGACATAGTCTGTGTTAGACAGTCCAAATCGGATATCACTGGAATTATCTGAGCTATTTTTCACTTACAATTTTTAAGTATTTTCCCATTGGAATGAATTCAGTCGCTATATCTGGTATTATTTTTATAAGCTGTCCTCCAAAGTAAGCAGCTCTGAAAACTATGGAAAGCGTTTTTTTTTTTTTTTACTCGCGCAAGTTCTCGTCCAGCAATGTTCTGTTTCCGTATCCCAGGGTGAATGGCAAGATGGTTGCACTGAAAGTGATCCGGCTACAGGAGGAAGAAGGCACCCCGTTTACCGCCATAAGGGAAGGTGCGTTCCAATGCCACCTTTCCAAGTGCACTTCACTTCCTGTGCCTGCTGGTGCACGCCCTGCCTCCCGCCTTTCCTCGTAATGGGCACTGCTGATCCGCATGCCTTATGAAACTGCCACTTCATTCAGAGCACTTACTATTCTGGCTGCTGCTGACTGTCTTTGGTCGTCCAGGATTTACAGGATGTACACTGGCTGTACAGTAAAGCTTTATGTTCCCCAGTCTCTGTCACCCCATTTCTCAACTCCTCCGTTCTCGGTCGTATACTTGGCACTTTTCATAGGCCGTAAATCGTTAGACAGCGAGCGGAGAGTCAGGTGATTAAAATGGCAGCCCAAACTCTCCTTGTAATAAATGATGTTTTACTGCTGTCTCCATATGGCAGTCTGGGTGATTGACAGCACGCAAGCCGTCTCATCGAGGAAGCAGGGTGGGGGCGTGATGTGCTGCAGATGTTGGATCACCTTTACAGATCTGTCATTCTAAATGGGCGGGGTCTCCCTTGTGAGGAGAGAGTGCGAAATTGTGGTACGTGTGAGGTGGGTGAAGCAGAGGAAGCACGCAGTGACAATAACGTCCATCCTGGAGCCCCGGATCAACAGTCATGACAAGACAGACATTACAGTGCTAAAGGCAGAGTTATAGATCCATTTACATAGCGCAGAAAAGTCCTATTCAGTAATCAATAATTTAAGGGGAAGTCAGTGAGAAGACTACTATAAGTCAAAATAACTTATAACATAAATTTCACATTAGACAGACAGTGAACCGGCAAACTGCATACAGTGGGAATTAGCACCTGGACGTACTGTCCATGCTTAAAGTGGCAGTGCAGCAGATGTAAACAGTATTTTTCAGTTCCTCGGCAGTGGTGATCAGATGCCCAGGTCTCCATGATTAGATGGCCGGTGAGCAATAGCTGTTGGGGACACGCCAGTGCAAATGCTCCAACCCTTCAGCCCCACTTCTGAAGCCTCCTAGACAATGGGTAGAACCCAGTACTGACGGTCTACTACTAAGGAGCACTTGCTCAATACTGCCCCTTGCTGCCTTCCACATGCAGAGAGTCTCCTGTGCTGAATAATAAAAAAAAACCTCAACAGAACACACTGTCTCACAAAGAGACTCTCCTGTTAATCTCCGGGGAAGGCTGAAGATCAAGGACAATATTTCATAAAGGCAGTGTTGCCGTGTGTAGTCGTTCACCTACAGTATTACTCAAAATTATTCATCCATTTTCTGAAGAAAATAAATGACTCCAATTTACTGCAAGAAGCTGAGCTTTACGTTATGAAAAGAGAACTGAGGACTGTTGACGCCAGTGGCAGGAAGCACAATGTATTTATTGTACGTGAATATATCGTGGTTCGTATTGAAAGTGCACTTAAATGATATTCACAGAGGACCCCTTTGTCATGTCCATGATTTTGTAGAGCTTTTTTCTCATACCGCATTACTCATAATTATCTTCATTTCTCTCTCTCTCGCTTTTTCTCCACGGTGTAATTTATGAAAGACCTTAATCGAGTTGTTTTCTTTCTACAAGGCTGTACAGAAGTATGAGATATGTGATGTTCCTCATCTACTAATTGGTTTTAAGTGTTCTTTAAAAAAAATAAAAAGAAAAAGATGGATGACTTTTGAACATTAAATGAGGACAACCTGCTCAGAATCTGAAGCGTAGCAGAGGTCACTGAGCCAGACACCCCCCCCCGGGAGATAAAGTGGAGATCTGATTGGTTCTTTGAGCTAAGGTACTTAAGAGACTAACTGTGTGTCTTGCCGGTAGGTTCTGCAGGTTCGACTACTTAGGGATCTGTTTTGAAAAGCATTTCCAGACCACACCTCCCTAAAAATGTGTAGCTGCTCAGAAAATGTCCAACTTGAACCCTTCAGATTTTCCAAGAGGCAATATCTTGGACTCTCCAGATGTCATTTTGATCTTCTGTGTTATTTCTCCACAGCTTCCCTTCTGAAAGGCCTGAAACACACTAACATAGTATTGCTGCATGACATCATCCACACCAAGGAAACGCTGACTCTGGTCTTTGAGTACGTGGTAAGTGTGACCCAACGACGTAATCGAGAGCCTCCTCCGCCCGAAAGCAGATCCGACCTGGCATTTCGTTTAATTCCATGATGTGAGTGTGTAGTGGGTTTGATATGTGAATGTAACGAAATCTCCATGACATTTTTAAATAATAATACCTTCCCTTGTTGTGATGAATTATACTAATGGAGCCTAAAAGCTGAGGTTGTATTAAAACGTCATATAATAGGGTACTTAGCAGATAATTCATTTTTAACTGGCAGTTTGTGGTGGAAATAAGATTAAGATTTCCCTTTTCAAAACAGGTCACACAGGAACATGAGGGAAATTATCCATCCATCCATTTTCCAAACCGCTTATCCTTACTGGGTCGCGGGGGGTCCGGAGCCTATCCCGGAAGCA